>VWZU01006789.1:1043619-1100677 GCA_013397095.1 Sterrhoptilus dennistouni
CCCTTGGCCCGGCCGGCCGAGCGGGGCGCCGGGAGGGTGGTCCTTCCCAGATAGCTCGGGGTGCCGGTGGTGGCCGTGCCCCTTCGCTCTGTGCCGCTGCCCAGTGGGAGTTCACACCAGTCAGAGTTACAGAGAGCCCCTTACAGCGGGATGGGTTCAGGTCCCCAAGTGCCACCAGCCTGAGCTGTGATTTGGTGGCTCTGCGAGGACACATCCCGTCCCAAGGCTCCCCGGTTCCCCGCCATGCCCTCACCGCAGGGGCAGCCGCACAGCCCCTCTGGGCCCCGCTCCCGGGCTCCCTGTGGCCGCAGGGTTCTCCACACGCTTCCTTTCCCCACCTGCCTCCGACGGGTCCAGGGCAGCCGGCGGGGAAAGGGGTAGTGGTGCCTGGGGAATGGCAAGGCACAGGCAGAGACACACACCGTAGAGTAGAAACGTAATTAAACAGTGGGAAAGAGGTGCTTGCTTTTTCCCTGTTAAGGCTTGCAGTATACTGAAATGCGGGAAGGTCAATTACCCCTCTCTGCAGGATGCCCCAGAAGGTATTTGGGTTTCATACCTCAATTAACTCGTGCAGAGATTGCTTTGCCAGGCGAGCAATAAATTCTGTTTCCCTTTCCCCCCTTAGCTTGACTAAGTTTTCTAGAAACAAAATTTCTGTTAGTGTTTTTATGTCCAACACTGAGGTTTTGGATGGAAAAATGCCCAAGTATATGTAATGGAGTAGCTTGTGCAGATAGGAGCAAAGTTTGAAGTGCAAGAACTGTGCCCTGAGTGTCTATTTGAGCCAACATTGATCTCACGTGCTTTTGCCTCCATGGGATTTCACATTTTGAGGTGTTCAGATGGGTTTTGTTTACCCCACGTGTAGACATGGTCCAGCCCAGCAGCTATATAACACTGTTATCTAAAATAAAAACGTTAGGGACAGGTGTTCTGAAGAACTGAAATATGCTCTTGATTCGCTTGTAGTAACACGTCCCAGCAAGGTCAAAGACTGAGTAATCTGTGTGCTGAGTTAACCTGCTGTAACTTACTTTTGTGTTTTCACCAGGACATGAGCAGTTGCCTGAAGGCACAGCATTATGGTGAGACATGCTGTCATAAGAGCAGTGGCATTACTGTGCTGTCTTCAGTGGAAGGCTGGAAACCTTGCCAGGCTTTTAAATAGGTCTTTTCTCTGTTTCTGTGCCATTGTATGCTTGGAGCATTACAAGATAAACACAAAAACTGGTACAATTTTTTATGTGTACGCTTTTCTGACCCATGCACACAATGTAGATTAGCTTGCAAGCAAAAATTTCCATGCTCACAAATAGTAAAACTGCAGGTACTTGGTGTTTACTGTCTTTGCAGTCCCAAATCTCTCTAAAGAAGGTCACAAATCCACATGAGGTTCCTAAGCACGGCAAACTGCATTTGGGTCATTGGTTAGCTGAAAAGTCACGTAGAGGCAAACAGCTTCCTCTTGTCTACATGCCGGGGAAATACCATGTGATGTGTTTATTCCAGGCTCCATATGGGATAAATAGCAAACACTGATACAGATCTGCTCAGCTGTTAGAAGTTGGGAAGACGTGCCACAATGGGAGATCTGTGCTGGGATGGCAGGAAATGGTTACAACACTCGCGAGGATAGAATTGTCCCTTTATGGGGAATCCACTGAGTGATCCATCATCCCTGTGCTGCAGTAGCCTACAAACTCCTTTGGACTTCTGCCTGCTGGTCAGGCTGGGGCCTGTTGCATGGTAACAAGTAAAATTGTCCTGTCCTTGCTCTAGATAACCCACCTGCAGCCAGCAGGACTCAGCATGGGTCTCTCAGTGAGCATGGAAATACTCGCCTACAGGTTGGCTCCTTTCCACAGCTGTGTCAGTCTCGTATACTTTATCGGGCACTGAAGTATGATCATTTCAGAGACTCTTTTACACAAAGCAGTGCATTATTGCCTTTTCTGTATTCACTTTGTTAGAAGTCACTGTCTGTGCAACCTTCAGGTGGTAGAAGCTCGGGAGACTTTGTATCAGTTTCACAATTTTTAAGAAAAGAAAGAGGTAATTTATAGCCAGCAGCATGCCTAGGGGCCTGGAGGCTGTGCTAGAATTTATCTAGCACTAGTAAACATATGAAAATGTGAGGTCTTGTGACTGGAGCCAAGGACAGCAACCTTCTAAAAGTATCCAAAGTCAAAAGCATTTCTCATGTGCTAGACTATCAGTGATTTTAAAGGTGATATCTTTCCTGTCACCATACCAGAAAACAAACCTTTCAGGGAGGTAACATACTCCCTTTCTCCACCAGCAGCACAGTGTTTATGCACTTTTGTAAGTCCTGTGTTACACATTCTCTCTTGCCCTGCTGTCCCTACCCACTGTGGTTTGCCTCAGCTGTGGAAACAGGAACTGCTGAGTCAGCATGCTGATGAAACTCACACTGTTTTCACACTTCTCTGGGGAGACTGCCACAGCAAGAAGGTTAGCAGCAACTTATATCCTGGAGGGAAAAAAAAGAAAAAAGAAAACAGGAGTACTTAAACTGTCTTACAATTGCCTGAAACAATAATCTGATTTAAAAAAACTTCTCAAACTGAAGGAGGCTGTGGGATGCAAGCCCTGGTGGCAGATGAATGATCACACCTGGCATACACAAGCTCATAATCAAGTTCTTGGAGTTCAGCAAGTGTCATTTTTCTGTTCTTTCTCTTGATCAGCTCAACTACATTTTACAAAGCCAAGATTAAACTGGCTGAAGAGACAGAATAAGGACATCAAGTTCAGCTCAGCTGTCTGGTGACGATGGAGAGCAGCAGCCTGTTCTGATTACAGACTCAGAGGTGAAACAGCTCCCTTGGAGCTGGTACAAGATAAGGGACTTTAAAAATTCAAATAACCTTCTCAGAAGTGCCAGGTCTCCTAAAGAGCACAAGTGCCAAAGAGGAAAGAGATTTGGGAGTGGCTGCATCTCTGAGAGCAACATATCCGTGGCACAGTAAAGAGTAGCTAAGGTCAGCTAAATGAATGGGAAAGTTAACTTGCCAAATGGTTTGAAAACGGGAAAGAGAATCAAACTGATGGAGACATTCCAGGAAGCTATTCTATTAAAGACATAAATAGGGTGTTATCAACAAGCTCAAAGTGAACAAAATCAGCTTTAGTAGCATGAAGATGGCAGTGAAAAAAGGGACAAGTTAACTGCTCCAGGTACTATCACTATGAAAGCAACACCTTCTCACCCAGATGCCCCTCGTCTGCCTTAATTTAAATGAGATCTGCTTATTTCAGCACCATGATGTTTGCATGTCATTATTTTTACACTTATTAGAGAAATTTAACAATGAGCGTGTGATGCCCATTTCTTGATTTGCTTATCATGAGATTTGTTAGTTGAGGCTCAGGGCTGAAGTATGCCTGTTTAAGACAATGAGGCAGCAGAGATGCATGTGTGGCTTGCAGAGGATTATCCAGGATCATCTCCCTGGGGCTGCTGATTCAACCCATGTAGGAGAGAGGAGAGTTTAGTGTTAAGGTTTCAAGGCAGGGCTACAGAGCTGTAAATGAGAAATCATTACACTACACATACTTACACATTGACAGTGGACTATCTGGGACTATGACAGAACATTTACAACCTCTAAAGCTACTATTTTAGCAGAGGCTGACATTAAAAGGACAGTAGCAGTTGAGAAGAGGTAGTCTGCCGGCAGATAAGGGTATTCTGTCAGTAGATGGATACTGATAGCAGGGGATCTTAGTGGTATAGAAGTGGTATGCAAGAAAAATGTATCATAAAGGTGATCCAGGAAGAGAAAATATAGGCTGGTACAGTCCCAAGTATTCAAAGCAAAGCAAAGAACAAAAAACAAAACAAACAAAAAAGAAAAACATGCACTTATTTGATGCTTCGAGAGCCCTGTTTGGAGAGTCAGAGTACAACACCTGGAATATACAACCTAAAAAGAGAAGTTGTAAGCGTTTATTTTTGCCTGCTGTCACATCTTTTGCAGTGCAACTAGTTCATCAAGAGTGAAAGTGACAGCAAGGCAGATTTGCTGTGCCTATAAGACAGGTCAAACCATCACAAATGAAAATTTTGAATGAGTAGTCAAACCTTTTTCTGAAGAAGTGGAAGGAAAGCACTGGTACCTAGCTGTCTATAAGAAGAGCTGGAGAAGCAAGGCAGGCAGGCACACACGTGCACGCACTCACTGCCACACAAATAGGGGGAATTTGGAGGCCAAGACTCAGATCTGCCTTGGGGAAGATGAACAATACTGTGGACACTGACCATGAATCTTGTTACTTGATGTTTATTTTTAATGCTAAGATTCAACCACATGCTGCTCTAAGAGGATTGTTCTGTCAATTTTAGTGCCAATCACAGGCTCTCAAATTAAGTTCCCAGGCACCATTATGCTCCGGCTTAGCTCACCGTGAGCAGGGAGCTGCTGACTCTCCTCAAGTGCTGGGAGCTGGCAACTCCCACCGGAGATAAACCCAGCTGCAGTGAGAATTCCCTCTGTCAGCAGAGGTGTCACCCAGCAACACATCTTTGGCCTTCGCTTACAGGGTTAATGATCACCCAGGGAGGCAAAGATTAGCAGGGTGCTACAGGGTGCTGCAAGTGATCCCTTACTCCAGCCAAACTGTTTGCTTAGGACTGCAGCTCACCAAAACCTTGTCCAGCAAACACTACGCAATGCTGGGAGTGTTGCTCCAGTGCCTCATTTTCCCTATAGTGCTTCAAATGCCTGTCCATGTGACATGACACATTTCTGTGGAGCATTAACATAATACAAATTATTTTACTAACCTCACAACAAATTGTTTACAGCTGTTAGCAAAGTAGTGCTCTTGGCTTGGACAACCAGCTGGAAAAGATGAGTAACTTGTCGCAGTTGCCCCACCTATCTTTATTTATTCTTGAGAAGAAGAGGCAGCACTGCTGGTATTGCTGCACGGCACTACTGAAACGCAGAGAGGCTTCTTGTTTAGGTCGTATGGGGAGAAAGCCAAGTGCGGCGGTGTTTGGGCAGAGGCAGCAGTACTTTGCTGCAGCCACCAGAGAGAGCTGCTGCTCAACTTTTGAGCAAAGCTTGGGCAGCTCCTGGTGCCGCTGACAGGAGGAGCGGTCCTGTCAGTGTCACGCACAAGCGCAGCTGAGACCCGCACCTTCCCTGGGAATGTGACGCTGTGGCTGACTCTAACTCTCTCTAAGTGTCTATGTCAGCAGGGCACGGGACAGGTCTCAGGAAACAGAGAGAATTGTGTTTAAATAAACACCCTCAAGTCTGAAGGTGCCCCCACATTAGTCATCACTCCGAACGCAGAGTGGAAATCAACCTTCCAAGACCAGAGTAGGCTGAATATGGAGATTATCCTAGGGGATCGATTGGATCCTTCCCACAGTACAGAACAAGTAAGTCTCACCTCTTTGCTGCAGTGAGAGGTTCTACGGGTAGAGTCACACATGACAGTCAGTCCAGATTTGTGCATGAAAATCAAGTGCTTAAGCATGGAGTTTGTAATATTTCTGATGGTTATATCTAGTGTTATCAGAGGAGTGACTGCTGATACAAAAGCCACACAGCAGATATTAAAACCAGCTTGAATGCTAAAGTTGGATACAGATTTACAGCTCAGCTAAAGCTTATTACACTGCTATTGACTTCACTGGAATAGTATCTGTTGCTTACGAAGTCAGACAGTCTTATTAATACATTAACATTTTTAATAAAGGGTAAAATAGATCAAAACCTGGCTGACAGACATTCAAGTTTACCAGTAATGCAAGTGTTTCTTTTGGCAATTAAATGCTACTGAGCAGCAGCTCAGAAGTGCTAAGTATGGAGCCTTACATTTTATTATCCCTGCTCTTTCCCAGCAGTTACTGATTCCTGTCAGTGAACCTTTCACAGGCTGGCCAGATTTTGATGGTTATGATGCTTTCAGATGTTCAGGGTAGCAAATAGTTTCCAGCTGACATTCATCCTTGCTGATTTAATTCAATAAGGCGACCAGCAAATACAGCTAATGTTCCTATAAAACAAACTAGCATAAATATGCCAAGGAGGAGATGATCAAGCACCATTGCAACAAACTTCCATTCTTCTGCAGCCTAGGAAAGAAACAAAGGAGATGGTAAAATCTCTGCAGAGCCTTTGTAAATGTTTGTTACAGCATTCTTGTAATTTACTATCTTTAACAAGGGGGAACCTCTTCTATAAGTGTCATTATTGCTGTGAAAAATGCTGATTTTCTTCTCAAAAGCAGGTCAGTGGTTAAGAAAGCCTAAGCAACCTGGAAATACAAATTTCAATGCTAAACTAACCAGAAACTCTGGAAATTTCCTGAACAATTTAATAATAATAAAAAAGTTGAAAAGCTTAATTTTTAGGCCAATTGTTGCTTCTGAAAGAGAGTTTAAAATCTTGAAAGCAAAATGCTTAGTTTGACCCAACTGACTTTTGTTTTTCCATGGCTTTTTTGTTCTCATGGGATATCTAGTCAATTCCTATTAATTTAACTCTAATCCCTGCTTTCCATACAATCTAATGTCTTGTAAAACCTTCTTGGTAGCTCCATCAGTCTTTTTTTCCAGTTGTGGGATACCATGAAGCACTTGCTCTGTACCTTTTCAGTGGCTGCTCTTGGCAGGAGCCCAGCACAGTAAGAACATGCAGAGTGCAGGGCAGCAAGTACAGCAGGGCTTATGATTTCCATCCTATAACTCCACCTTAAGGAGTGGCATGTGCTGACCTAAAGCACCTCCTGCTTGTGCCTTGGTTCTCCCACAAGTAGAAGAGGCTGTTGTAATTTATCTTGAGGACACGGATAATGAATACTGTTTTGAGGTGGTTCAGAAGTGAATGCAATTAAGTGACAGCTTTCAGAAGCTACAACCTTCAGTTTATTTAGGGAACCTGACTTTTGAAACCCCCTGGAAGTGATACATCAATAGTGCCCAAATGACACAAACAGCTGGGCTCCACTTCCAAAGGGGACATTTGCTGGTAACCTGAAGACCCTCCTTGTAAGCGAAGGAGGAAGTGAAGCCCAGAGATGTTGAAGCCACGCCAGCCCTGCTGAAGGCAACAATTTGTCTGCAGAGAGGCAAAGGAGTCATGGGGAACATGAGACTACAGCCAGAGCCATTTCACATGCTCCAGGAATTTGGTCACAGGAACAAACACTGTGGTGTAAATCCTATCTGTGGGAAGGAGGCACCTCCTTTTCAAAAGCATGGGTCAAATTATTTTTTCAGAGAACCTCCCTGCCTTCAGACTAGCCTGTAGCTCAACAGGAGAGGTCTGTGACCACTTAGGAAGGTGAAATACCAAGACTGAATTACCCCTGAAAAAGCTGGAATAAAAGAGGGTTTAATTGTACTGAACGTGCTAGAAGGAGGCAGGGCTAGGTTTTCCTAGGGAACACTGCCATGTGTGACTCTATATGCTTTTATCCTTCCTTTGGCTTGCAATGTGGAAAAAGTCAGTAATCAGAGTAGCTCATGGCATACTTCATTTGGAGGGACTACTTGTCATATTCAGGAATGAAACAAAACCTTATCAAAATTGGAAATGTAATTTGTAAGTTACATTTAAACACTGCTCAGAGAACAGTAGTAGTCTTTTGGAGTTTGGCTTGCTTCCTGGGTTTTCAAAAGCAGTAGGATCTTACTTACCACAGGGGCAAGCTGCCCAAGTGGGAGACAGAAGAAACGTGTTTTGGAACTTGCTTACAATTCTTGAAACTGGGTTTCTCCTCACAGACACTCCATCTCTATGGCTTCCCATATTACATAAGGAAACATTAGCACTGACACTTTCTCCTTTTCTATTATTTTGGGAAGCCAATATTCACTTAACATCTGTGACAATTATTTGTTGCTCCTTGTTGACTCCATTAAGGGGAGAGGGCTGTCCACTGCTAGAGCCAAACCAGGGCTTGGAGTGTTTTTGTAAGGCAGGGATATTTTGCCAAAAAAGTAAGATGTAGCAACTTGAAAGCTAGAAATGAATCATGCACAAAAAAGTGCCTTACATTACTGGCTTCTTGGTCCGATTTCATAGTTTCTGCAATGTATTTGATTCCCTCTATAGCGTTTTTCACATCTGGATTTTTGGTAAGCGGGGAGTAGAAGTTGACAGGCACAGAACCTGACTTCCCAGAAATGTCAGAAATATCAATATCTTCTGCAAAAATATTTTTGTCTTGTTTGTCTCTTGATGGTCGTTTCATTGTAGAGAAAAACATGACGTTTGGGATTGTGTCAATAAAGATCTGAAAACAAAGGGAAAAGATGACAGTTGCTGATCTGCGGGCCTGTGTTACAGCTGCAGCTGTGCGCTGAACAAAGACAAGCCTCTCCCCTCCCAGATCGCTTCCCGTGCTGGGTCTGCTACAGATTCCCTCTCCGACTATGTCACAGCCCACGCCTTAGTTACACTGGGGCTTTTGTCAGCCTCCTGTCCCGGGGCACGGGGAGTCACCCGCAGGCCTGCAACACGTTTTCTGAAAGCCATTTCCCTCCTGTACACCCAACATCCACACATGAAGGGGGAAGCGATGCTGCGGGGCAGATCCTCAGCGAGCATGAGCTGACAGAGCTCTAGCCATCTCAGCTAACTTGAAACATATTGCCAACAAATCTGACTTGAGGAACGGACTACAAAGAAACTCCTTTGGCTACTACGGTTTGATTTCACTGTTATGACCGTTGCTATACAGGCATATAAGGTTTAGAGTGAATTCCTTTAGAGTGACAGAGACTTGCTGCCAGAGCAATATTAGGCATACGCAGCATTTCCTGATGAAATTTCCCTTCTGCAGGGATTGTTTGTGCTGTAGAGGGAATCCAATATAAGCTGTAACCTTAAAAGTGTAATTAGAAATACACAGAAAAACCTCCTTTGGTGTCATGGCTTAGTATAAACCCAGGCAGGCTTCAAAACAGCAAGGATTACTAAATAAATCAGATGATCTTTGATACTGTCTCCCTGGCAAAGAACTTGTAATGACAGACAACCAATTTTTTCTATAACTTATGATTACCATTTAGACTCCTGTGCAAGGATCTCTTTTACTCCCAAGGGCTGCAGAGCAACCATATACTGGAAAAGTACACAGAAGATTTTTTTAGCTTTTGCTAAACCATCTTTTGCAAAATGGGATGGTGAACTCAGGTATTCCCAGTGGCCTTTGTGCTCTGCAGTCATGCAGCCTGGTGGACTTGGTCACTGGCAGGCAGCAGTCCCTTGCAGTCAGATGGAGAATTAGACCAGGATATGTAATTCAAGTCCAGATGGACACTTTCTTTTCCCTGCTCCCTACCTTTAGCTGCCATATTTTGTCTCATCTGTTCCCTGCAAGACTCTACCCCAGTGGACAATTTTGTTACTTAAAGGAGCAGTTTAGCAATCTTGCTGACTTTATGCACAGCTAAGTAGTAAACACTGGCTCTTGTGCCTAGAGACCTTTAACATGATGCATTTGCTTCCCCAATTGTTTCTGACTTTTATTAGAAAACCTGCTAATAAAATACAGAGCATTTGGTGGAAACCAGCAAGTGTGCCAGGCCAGAGAGCTCACCTTCCTGACCCAGTGGGGCATGGTGTGTGTGCTCGGGGAGCGGTGGTGGGTGTTGATGACGATGACGGTGATGATGATGGAGGCGATGACAAACACCATGGTGAACAGCATGTATTTGCCGATCAGAGGCACTGCGCTGGACGTGGAGGGAATCAGCTCCACGATGACCAGCAGGAACACAGTCAAAGACAGCAGGACGGAGATGCTGAGAGTCATTTTCTCACCTGTCATAAAAAAGCCCCCCAAAATCATTGCTGCTCCTATCATTCAGTACAGGGAGTATTTATTTGAGAAGCAGGATGTGGGTGAGAGCAGTTCACACAAACACCTGTGTGCATTTGCAGTGTTGTCATCTCCGCCAGCATCCAAAACAGCAAGTAGGCTGGGAAAACCTAAGAGCCTCAGCTCAGTTCCAGCACTAAGGTGGAATTTACCAGAATTACTGGGCTGAGGTGTGGGTAGCAATTTTTACTTGCTAAATGCATTTCATGGGCTCTGCATTTTAAACAATGCAGTGTATGCACCTGATTAGTGCTTGGTCCACAGCCTCTCGAGGGTTTGCTTCCCTTACTTTCTGTCTCTGGGCTGAGAGAGCCAACTAAAATCACATCTGACATCAGGTCAGCTGCTATGTGAGATCTCACATGTGGAGGATGTCAAAAATAAATTATAAAAAACATTATTCACATTTTTTCCCCACAAAGTTCAACTTTTTATCTACAAAGTTCAACTTCGCAGAACGTTTTCCACTCAAAAAAACATACATGAAGCATTTAATGAGAAGGGGCTTACACTGAAATTAAGTGGTATGAAAAGCTGACCAAAGGCAAAAAGAATGAAGCAGAGGAGATGGTTACAGGGAGCATGAGTGGCTCAGCAGAGACAAAGGAGGCCACAACAGGTCAGGATTACTCTGTCACACGAGGTGATGTGTGTGAGAGCAGGTAACGAGCTCTCTGCTCTGACACAATGCAGAAGGGCCTCTGTCACCCCTGCGTGCTCATTTACTGCAGGATGTACTAACACACTGACTACTATGGCAAAACAAAAAATTATCCAGCTAAATCTTTAGTTTGCAGAAGTTAACTAGGATAGATAGTCAGCAATTTCTGCAGGAAAGCACCCCAATTTATTTGTATCAACAGTTTCAGTTTTCAGCACTTTTCCTTTCTTTGCAGAATATTTAAAGCCATTACTTTCAGTGGAAATGCCCAGTTTCAGTATGCATTGGCCTTCAAGTTGGCTGATGATTTCAAATACTTGGAATTTCTCAGGAACTTCTTAGAAGAGCAATTTCTATGGAAGTAGAATGAATAAATTTACATACCTGAATCTGTGGGTAAGTAAAAAACTAACCCTGTTAAAAAGGAGAAGAGCAGGCAGGGGATGATGACGTTCACAATGAAGTAGAGAGGCAGGCGTTGCATGAGGAAGTGGTAGGTGATGTCCAGGTAAGGGGTGTCAGGGCAGCAAGCATAGTAAACCCAGTGCTTCCAGCCACGGTAATCCTTCATCACCCACTCCCCACTCTCCATGAAGTTACTCAGATCTGGACGATCACTCTCCTGGCAGCAAAACACCCAAACAAGTTCTTAATACCAGGTATTCTGAACCAAAACAAAACTTGGCAGGTTTGGCTCAGGAGCAGGATTTCAAATAACTCATGCAAATAACTTTTGGGGTTTTTTTTGTGAGTGACTAGCTCTTGTCTATGTTATTTTGCCTTAGAATATCAGCCTCTACAGAGCATTCAACTAAATATTTTACAGAAACAGCCAGGGATAATAGACTGAAAAAATATTACAGGTAGGAGACATACCTGAGGGGACAGGGAAAGAGTCCTTGGCAATGGAAAGTCATGAGCAGAGAAAATGTACCCCCTCAAAAAAGCCCCAAACCCAAGAAAACAAACTGAAGCAGAACACGCAGCGCCATATAAAGTGGTGCAAATCTTCCAGAGGACAGACAGAAGACTGTTAGGGCACAGGGATAATCTGTATGCAGAATTTAGGAGCCAAACCAGGAAATCTTGTGCTAGATCTACAAATGAGAATTTTCTATTTTACAGGCAGGGTCTGCTTGTTTTTCCAGTCAAAACTAGGTCATTTTCCATTCTAAATCTGAGATTTCTCTAAAGCATTTACAGGTCTTTGCTGCTTTTCCCAATTACAAACTCCTGGCTTACCGGGTTAATAACAACCATTGTACCATCATATGTCCAAGTTCCCAGCTTCATACTGCAGTTCTGCTGGTCAAATGGGAAGTGCGTGACTATAATTTCACAGTAACTCTTAAAAATAGCTGGTGGTGTCCAGGTGATCAGACCTGTGTGCTCCAGAAGGACTTTGGTGTATTTTACAATGGCAAAATCACCGTCTGCACTGCAGAAAGGAACAAGGACATTTAAAGCAATATGGGCAGCATAATCAACAGTCACAAAAGGATTTCTCTGTCTGTGAGTCAAATGACTCCCCAGTGCCTGCTCCTGGGGAAGCTTACTCTGAGGAATTGTACCCGCTGGAGATGTCATGGGAAAACTGTCCCACCACAGTAGTGCCAGAAGGCAGAACTCCTCCTCCCTCCCTCTCTCCCTTGGCAGCTGGCACCCCTTACTTGTTGTAAAGAACGAGGTCTGGCCGCCAGATATCATCTGAGGGGATGCGGATTTTTTTTACGCCACCGTAGTCATCTGGATTCCATTTGAGGTTGACGTCTGTCCATTGCTGAAGAGGGAAGATTTCAGCCCCTGAGAGCCTCTCCCAGCACTGGGGTTAGTTTGAGTACTTCCCAGAAACAGCTCCTCCCTTGCCTTGGGACATGCAGGTAAGCATAAACATATGGAACTGGGACCCGCAGCTCATCTCTTACATTAAGCTCAATTTTGGTTTAAGAAGCTCATAAAAAAACCCCCAAATAAAATAATACAAAGATAAATATATCAGAAGCCTACTGTTAGAAATACAACTCCAAATGCTTTTCTTAAGACTCTTAGCATCTGGAGCACTTTATTCTTAAGATCTCAGTAAGAAGAAATGCTCTGCTATCTGACCCACCTGTCCAAGTTGACCCCAAAAGTAGGACAGTGTAGTTAATTCCTGACTGTGTCTAGTACATTTATTTGAATTAGATGAAATGGTTAAGAATATTTAGCATTACCTGTTTCAGGCGTACATTGGTTGTCACAATCTGATTTACTTCATCCTTAAAAAAAATGAAAGAAAAAAAAATAAGGCAGTATCAGAAAGCATCAGGATTAAAGGATAAAAATTGTTTCTTTAGAAAAACACCACCATTTGGCACAATCACATGAGCCAGTGGCTCAGCATGACCCGTGCTCATACCGTACCACACTAATGAGCTGGATGAGCTGCAGCCCCACGGTGACAACGACGGGGTCCCGATGGTCCTCCACAGGGCGCACCACCTTGTTGTAGTTACTGAACAGGTGCTCCACCAGGCGACTCTCATCCTCATAGCACAGCCCCAGGCCAGCTGCACAACAGCAGGGGTGGCACCAGTCAGAAGGGGCAGGGAACAGGCTACAGCATTGTCAGTCTGAGGCTGGCATGGAGGAAATGCTGCCAGGCTAGCTGCTGGTGTGGGGATAACATCAAGTGCTCCCTGTGACAATGGCCTTCAACCAGGAGATGAGCAAATCGAAATAGGCAGGATTGTGAGCATCAGACTGAACATTAGGAGTCTTCCAGCCTGAAATTGTGCTAACATGCACTACTTATGGGCAGTTAAACACAAAATATCCAGTCTCAAGGATTTCTAATGTCGCCTTTTCCACCTACAATTCCACAGACCTCCCTGGGACAGTACCATTAAAGGAGAGAGCCAAGCATGCCAGTCATTGAGAAGGCATCACCACCCAAACTCCTTGCATCTGCAATCTAAGTGGAACAAGAGCTCCTCTCTACAATGGGAATTGCTCAAGTTGTGCAGGTGGTGAGAGAAGGAAACCACTCACTGTGTGGGGTGGGCCCATGGACAGCTCTGCTCACAGGCTGCCCAGCATGACTTGGCCATGCTGTGCCAAAGAGCCTTGAAAGAAAAACTTCACAAGTGAAAATGGCAGGGAGCAACCCTCTTCCAGTGGAGCCTTCACAGTGCCTGTGCATGGCACTGCATTGCCAAGAAGCAAGGGCACTGGAAAACAGATGGGCCCTGTTTCCAGAGAGCCTGTGGCAGAAAAAGCAGGCACATGATGCCCTCAGATTGTAGCTGCTTCACTGTTACAAGGGAGGAAAGCAAATGGAAAGGATACTTGGGGATGTTTTTGTATGTGTCCCCTCTTAAAAGTAGTGAGAGAGAACAGAACAGTTGAGCCTCACTGCAAGCATTTTTGGCAGATTGCACCTTTGTCTTCCCCCTCTCTGTTGAATCCTGGGCCACAGAAGTCAACAAGAATTTTGCTGCTGACTCCAACCTAAGCTAGGATTTCCCCTGGTTTCCCAACTGACTTTTCATCAACTCCTTCTATGAAGCTGAGCTGAAATTGCCAAGGATTCTGCTTTGGCCTTGTCCTGCCATGAGATTATATTAAAATACTTGGATGCCAATGAGAAAAAGTTGTCTGTTGCAGACAGGCACTGTTTGCTTCCCCTGCCAAGAGGCTGAGCAAGGGTGAGCAGGAGACATCTTTCAATTTTTAAGTTATGATCACAGCATCACATCTAATTGAAGCTCTATACTTTATTAATCCAATTAAAATCCTTTCACATTTCTCCCTTCTGGTGTGGCCTGGTAGGAAATTAGCATACTGTTTGAACATTTTGAAAAGCTTTTAGGATCACAAAATATTTACTCTTTTAAGGGACAGTTTAAAAAGAATTATCTTAGTACAGCACATGTAGCTGCAAATCAATTCTACTTCCTTGTCAGTCACCCCACAATTTAATGAAGCTTCTTGTAATGATTTTTCACATACTAAGTGACTCTTACTAGATCCTTTCACATATTCTGAATGACATGTAGCACTAGGGCAAATGGGAGCATGAAAAAAAGATTGCAGAGAGAAAAACAATTAAACACAAATTTCTCAGTTCAAAATATCTGTTGCCTGAAATTACAAATATCTGAGCTGCTACTAATGCACTCCCAAAACTTTCTTTTAAATTATTTGGTGTGTTCATAAAACTGTACCAGGACAGGCTGCTCTTGGAACACATGCTCACTCATGCTGATGTATATGCAAAGCCCAGGTCCCACATGCTCTGGAAGGAATAAAACCCCCTTCGAGGCAACGGCTGGAACACCTTTACCTGTGGAGATGAGGAGGAGGATTGTGCAATGGACCTTCATCGTCCTCTTGCTGCAGTCACACAGATGGAGACACACAAAGAACCTCTGACGTCTCTTCAGAGGGGGCTGTGCTGCCTTGCCGGGGCGCTGCCAAAATATACCCACCAGGGTATTGATTTACAGCACCTGTTCTGGGAACGACAGCTGAAGGCCACTGCACCATTGGGCTGGACATGGGAGCACAGTGTGTTTCACCCATCAAATATCTTCTGCAGTTTACAGAAGGTCATTTTCTTTTTTCTAGGTATCAATGCGATCCGTGACTTACTAAACAAATACACACAAAAATAAACAAAGAAAGAATTGCTTGTAAGTAACTGAACATCTTGGTGAGATCTCAGAAACTTTTTTGTGAATAGAGCAACCTGCCAGGTTTAAGGTTTTGTTCCCCAGAGAAAAAACAGAGCACAGTCACTTATTTCTGATACACTCCCACCAGAATACAGACAGCATGCTGGGAGGAGCCTGCTCCCTTGGCTTCACAGAGGGATGGGAAATCTCTGAAGAAGTAAATAAATATTCTCAAGAGAGATCCATCTCCTTGAGTCTACCAGGACTTCCTGGTAGAGCCCCCACATTGATAGGTCTCAACTAAGTAAGAGAAGACACCATACCCTCCTGGCTGCCACCACTTCTATACTTACTGAACTGAGAAAGTCAAGTGGTAGAAGCATGACTGGTTTGTTTCTATAGCAGGGCAGATCCAGTGGATTTCTGTAGGGTATGCAAATTCTTGCTCTTTATTGCCATAAATCACCCGGAAAGGAGTGAAAATGATATGTTTGGTAATAATAACTTAGTCATTCAGGCTAGCAAAGAAAACAAGAAACACTGGAAAATTATATATATACACGCACACACACATACCTATCTACTTCATATATACACAATTATCCACTCTGAGCTCAACAATATCACTCAGGAACAAAACTTTGAGACAGATAGTCCTGTGAAGGGTTCAGCAGCATAGGAAAAGCAAGTCCATCAGTTTCTAGGACAGGAGATGAAGCAAAAAGGAAAGATACTACTATAAATCCATGAATGTTCTTTGCAGTTCAGGTCATCTGGTTTCGAAAGACTCAGAAGAGGCCAAGGAAGAAGTGACAACAACATCCACAATGCAAATTGGCTTCTGCACCTGGAACAGATAGAGAGTATGAACCATGACTCTCAAAGAAACGCAAGAGAGAGTGCTTTGGTAGGGTCTGTAAAATCCCAAATGGTCTGAAGAAAGCAGATTTGGATTCACTTGCTGTCCCCAAGCAAAAAAGTAGAGGGCACTGAGGTAAACTTAGAGTTGTCAGGCTTAACCAAGACACTTCTTTGCAGGGCATCTGCAGTGGAGTTCAATGCCACAGGAGTGTCTGTTTGCAGGGGTTTTTCTGTATTCAGAAAAAATAGTCTGCTAAATAATTTCATGCTATTGAATACACACACACACTCCCCATAAGAAGTCTGTCACTGAAGCCCCAGAGTCAAAAGTCTCGGGACTCTGGGGTGGTGTACTGGGGATATATTGCCTAATGCTATTGGTGTTCTTGCATTTTTCTCAGGCAACTGCCGTGTGGAGGTAGGACATGGCACTGGGTGACCTGCCACAATTATTCCCACACAGTGTTCCAAATTCCCTTTTCCAGAAAACATTCCCCACAAAAACCTTTCTTAGCTTTGCCTCTGGGTGACACCAGATGTATTTTCTATTTCTGCCGGGTAGCCTTTGTGCTGTCTGCCAGCTGGCTTGTGTTTCATGCTGGATGCCTTTATTATTATTTTAATTATTTTTTTAATCACTCTCCCTCACCCACCTCTCTCCACTAAACATTCAGCCTCTGCATTTACGCTTATCCTCCAGTAAAATCTCCCCATCTACCTCACTGTGGCCTCGTTCCTGGCCTATTTGTGGCCGGCAGCTCCCATTGTTGCAGTGATCTTATTTCAAGCCCGCGTCTGACTGCTCCCAGCCTTTATCCCGGGCCAGGCAGCTGCCCTGAGGATACAATTGCATGAAGGCATTGCGGGAATGCTGACCACGGCCCTCCGGATCCTCTCAGAATCTCAAACATTCCAGGCCGGGCTGCCAGGTTCTCTCTGGGCAGAGGAGAGTGTTACCACACTCCGGCAGGTGACAGCTCTCGGGTGACAGAAGTGTCTGGCCCTCCTGACAAGGGCTGGGGCTTGGGGCCGGCAGGGTGCAGTGTGTGGGGGCCCCAGAAAGTCGGCAGCCCCAGCAAGGTGTTATTTCTCTTACAGCTGAGCCCAGCCCCCTCCCTGGGAGCTGCCTCCCCTCCCTGGAGCCGGCCTCCCCTCCCTGGAGCCGGCCTCCCCTCCCCGGGAGCGGCCTCCCCTCCCTGGAGCCGGCCTCCCCTCCCCGGGAGCCGGCCTCCCTTCCCTCGCTGTGCCCTCCCTTCCCTGGCTGGAAGTCCGCACTCGTGTTGGAAGAGGAAGGAGCAGGTATTTGGAGAAGGCCTTTGGGGGACAACTGCCTGGCTGCCAGAAATGTTCCCTGGCAGAGGCACAAAGCCTTTAACCTTGCAAAAAACCCCAGGCAACCTGAGCTACTGCAGTTAAATATGGACAGAGAAGTGAATGCTGCTTGTTGTTAAACTGGGGAATGTGACCCATCATGACTGAGGTGAAAAAGCAAGGAAAGGGGCTGAGCTGCAGTGAATGCCTGAGTTTGATCCATTGCTAGGATGGGTATTTTTCTTTTTTCCTTCAGAGTATTCAGAGAAATTTTTGACAAATGTTTTCACTCCCACGTATAACCCCCTTTTTATATCTATCTTGACTCCAACTTTTCTTGGCTTTTTTTTATGAGCCCCCTCCCCGTCCCTCAGACAAACCCACTACCCACCGTGCTAATGGCAGATCAGCTTCATTCAGATTGACTGGAAAGCAGCAAACTCACTGCTTGCTGAATTTAGGGCATTGCTCCCTCCATCCATGTATGAGGAACAAGCACTGCAAGGGCTCCTGCCCGGAGGAACTCAGCCGTGTACAAATGCTCCTGCAGATAGGGCTCTTTGGCAGAGTGATACTGTACAGACACGGTGAAGGTGAGCAGAATGCCTAATGCTTTTGACAGAGGGAGGAATATTGGAGATTTTAACAGAAATTTTGGTCACAGGATTGTGTGCAGAGAGGCAATGCCTGATGGAAGAGAGCAGGTGCCAGAAGCTCCAGCAGACACACGGACAACAGGGCCTGTGGGAGGGTGAGGGTGGTGAGAAGCAGAAGCAAAACTAATAAAAAGAACACAGAAAGGTTAGAGAGTACATCAGGGAAATTAAAGGAATGAAAGGTTAAAAATAATAGCACTGTCCAGCAGCTTTAGCTTTAGTTTTCAAATGCATATATACCTTTTAAAATGCATTTTTGTATCAGGAAAAGGGCATTGTTGGCCACAGTAGATTATGGCAGCTCTGAACAAGGCAGGTGGCTAGACAAGTATTTGAGTTTGCCATGTGTGCTCGGATTGCCCTGGTTACCGTCATGGCACACATTCCCCGCTGGAAGCCCGGCCGCTCGGCTCCATGGCCACCAGATGGCAACAGCTGGATGAGGGGATGAGCCGGAGCACGGGAGCGCCACCGCAAACTGAACCTGGCGAGGAAAGACAGGGAGCAAACATTTTCCAGAAGAAATTAATTCAAGGAATTAATGACGGTCTTGAGATGCTGAAGGACTGTACTTACCCGATTAATTCCAGTGCCCATAAGAACACGCTAAGCAGTAATATACGTGTCAGAATGTTATTGATAGACAAGGTTAAATTCTTCAAATCAAGAAGTCCAGAGTTGCAGTTTTCCATACTCGGACGCACCTCCACCAATCCACAAATATGTTTTATCCCCACATATGTTTGTAGCAAATTTGGCTTCAGCACATATTTTCTTTGTTTTCCTATTACATCACACAAAGGAATTTAAAATACTAAAAACTTGCTCATAAGTGTGATCTTAACCTCTGCAATTACAGATCTTTCATGTTATGGAAGAGACATGATGCACTGTTACCTAATTTAAAGGATGCTTCTGAAAAGAAAGGAACTTGAGTCTTGAAAGAAAGAGAAAAGGAAAAGGTCCCCAGTCAAAAAGAGAAACCAAAATCACAAAAGACATCATTAGATCAGTAGCACAAGTGTTAATCTAATGCAGGTGAGAAGAGGCACTGCTTGCCTTTAAACTGGCACTGGCCTTCATGGTCACACTTCCCAGACAGAAAGGACCTTGTCAACAGAGACTCATTTACCCACTTTGAACAAGGCAGTAGATAACCATGAATTCAGCAAAAATGAAGACAGGAATAACTGAAAACAGAACCAGGAGAGGTGACAGGCAAAAGATAAGCAACCACAAAATGTCCAAGGAATCAGTAAGAAGACTGCAGAGTCACACTGCCTTTTGTTATGGACACACCGAGAAACCAGCCCTGGAGCTGAACAAAGTCACTGAATAGAGCAGTGGCAAATTTAACTCCAGCTGACATCCCTGACATGGTTGCTTCTCAGGCCCCCATCCAAAAATCAGGCTTATCTCTGGGGCCAAGGTGAGTCATGCTGGAGAGCCAAACAAGAAACAAAAGAGGACAAGTCCATTAGCTGTGAAGTTTGCTCTGCCCTGCTCCTGTGGGCTGCTCTGTCAGCACAGCAACTTGTGTGAGCCCTGCTAGAGTGGTGAGGACAGCAAAGGAGCAGCTTCCATCCCCTCAGGAAGACTTTCCTGCACGGGAGGGCTCTTGAGCTACTCTGCTTCTATGGTCAGGAAAATCTCACTAATTCTCAGATGCAGCAAGGTGACACCTGTATTTATTAAAGGCTCTGCCCTTCCTCAGCAGCACAAGCTGAAAAATGCACTCATCTGGCACAGACCACTGCTGCTACCTGTTCTGAACTTTGTCTGTAATCACCAACCATGAGTTTTCTCTCTGCAGCTGCAAAAAAAAAAACTCTACGAAACACAAAATTCTGGCAGCTGACAGTAAAACCAGGCAGAAAGGGTGGCCTGGATGTCAAAGCTGGGGACCAATTCTGCTGCCAGTTCTGCTGCATCCTGACAGTGGAGATATCCAAAGTGAAGTTTAAATGAATGTTAGGCACTGGAGTGCTCTCCTAGGACTCACTGCCTCTGGAGGTGACATTATTATATTTTAAGTGCATATTCAGATGCTATTTGTAAGTACATAATTGAATTACTACCAGTGCAGAAAGTGGAGCTCAGCATTACCTGACTTCTAGAAATACATGTAGCATATCCCTACCCCATTCTATACAGTGGCTTTCATGAGTGGGAACCACAGGAGCATTAAGCCTGAAGTGTTTCTCTGGATGCTCACATTTACCTGCTTAAATACATCTGTCTGTTTCTAAAGGCAGATGATTCTCCACTGGAGTAACTGCAGAGCAAACTGTTCAAGTTTAGCTTCCCATAAAAGCTGCTTGTTCAGCTCCCATGAGGTCTGACACATTTTGGCCAGTATTCTGTACTTCAGAGTTTTCCCAAAGGCATTTTGAGGGGTGCTCCACTGAACAGCCAATGGAAAGAAGGGGTGGCAATGTAGGATTGTTTTAATGCTTGAAGCTGCTGCACAGATTAACTGACACAGGCCCTTCTCTGATTGCTGCCCACAAGGATATAATTGATCCTTTTGCAATGTCACCACTCCCAAATACAAAATAAATCCTGAAACATGGAGCACCTCACAGCACATTGCCCATATAACCTCAGCTATGGGATGAGAGCATAAATATCCATCTGGATGTCACCTGCTTCCCATGGGGCTCCTGTGCCCTGGTGAAAGGCAGACATGCTAACCCATCCCACATCACACCTGCAGTGAGCGTAATTAGGACCACCTTTCATGATCCTGAGAGCACTCTGTAACCCTGTGAGAGCATATGGGTGCCGACCTTTGGGGTGCAGGTTCTCTCACTGCTGGTATGATCTGGATAAACACATAGAAACAAGTTTGTTTTGTTTTTAAATGAAACTCTGCCAGTAGGCTGAGTGGCAAAGCCCTCTCCCTCCCCACAGGGTGCTTCCCCTCCATAAGCCCTTGCTGATCCTAGAAAACACCACAGATCTCTGCAAAGCATCCCTCTCACCTGGGGCTGCAGTGTTTGCCTTTAAAAAGTCAACATCTACCTCACTGTGCTACCTGAGCCTTCAGAGTGTTTTAAAGCAGGAAATACCACCCTCTAGCCATGCTCCCAGGGACAGATTTCTACTCCTGCATGTAACACACTTGGAATTGTTGATATGTGCTTTACCCGGGACTGACCTCATGCCAAGTACTCACTTTTATTGCTTATGTTGGGAGCTTTGCCAACACACACAGAATTTTCTTGGTAATTAGTGGAAAATACTGACTTCTGTGGCTCCTGGTGTGTAGGTCTCACCTATCACACAAAATTTATTTTGCCTCCTTGGCAGCCTGCAGGATCTTGGCTGTGTTAGACAACAGGGAACTTACAAGCTTGTGTTTGCAATTGATAAAACAGAAAAACAGAGAGACACCCTAAACTCCAGAAACACCTTCAGAGTGATAACTGGGTCCCTGCAGGAGGGTGGGGGCTGGCAAAGGTGAGGCACAAATGGGTGGGCCACTGAACACTGGGCAGGAGTCAGGGGTGGCTCCCACTCCTCTGACAGGCCCATGGACTTCTACTCAATATTTCACATCAAGACAAATTCCAAATTTCCTTGCTCACCAATATTTGGGACTTGACAGGAGTTCAAAACACCGTAGTCAAGGCAGCTGGGGGAACATCTTGGTAAACACACTCCACAGCAAGGGGTGCAATGTGAGTATAACCCAAGCTGTGCAGGAGCCAGAGGAGCAGCCCCATAAGAGAAACTGGCACTGACAAAGAGAGTTCCAGTTTAATGATTCTTAACAAAGTCTAGCTTTGGATTAGCCTGATTGTGAAGCTCATCCTCCTGGCAAACAAAGGCTACATCTACACAGCCCTGGAGTTTGCACACAGGCTGCGTTCACACATAAAAGATTTCAGCAGTGAAGCACAGCACAGCAAGGGGCTTTGTGGTGTGAGCAGCTTAGCAGTGTCCAGATGATACACGTCATTCCATGCAACATCTATCCAAGCATCCCGTCTTCACTAAAAAGAATATTCTATGTGACCAATTTCCTTGGTCACTTTTCCTGGCTACTTAGGATAACCAATTCTGAAGACTTTTTAGCTTCCCTTTCTTCTCTTTCTGTGCCCCCTGCACTTGCACTGGTGATGTACTGGGATGGGTATTGGGAAGGCTGCTGTGCTGACTGCTGGCTCTCCAGGAAGGTTATGACAGCAGCAAGAGCCTCATCCCTTACTAACACTATTAGCAAACTGACAGTAGCTTAGGTGTGAGGCTAAACCTCATGTCAGAGCTGTAGGTCAAAAAGGGAACATCACTGGGGGTTTTCCTCCCACCAGTGCAACAGAAAGTCAGATTCCTCCTAATACTGGGGGAGATTTCCAAACCAAGGATGGACAGAGACCACTGAACAAGCCAGTCCACGCTTTCCATGGCAGTACCTGTGACTCTCCTTTAGCTTCCTCCACTGCCAATATCCTCATCAGTCAATGCCAAGTCACTTCTTCACTGCAGCTTCAGACCAACCCTTCTTGATCTAGGCTACAGAGAGAGAACTTCAGAATCAGCTGTGGACAGACCACAACTCTTCCTCCAGTGAGACAGCATGAAGGAGCTGTAGAGACTCAGCATTGCATTGTATTTGAAATGATAGAGAAGAGTGAGCATTTGGATTGCTGAACATGGACTGCTGAGGTTTGGAGTTTTTTGAACTAAATTGAAACCCAGTGTACCCTCTGTACTATAATGCATTTGGAAATGATGCCTTTTCTCTGAATGGCAAGGAGAAGAACTTCCAGGAGAAGCTCACAGTTTTCCATGAGAAAGGGATTTGCAAATGTCAATGCAACAGATCTTGCAGCAGCTTGCAACAGATGTTCCACCTCCTCCACATGTATTTCATTATTGGCCTCTGCCTAATTAAATAAAAGTACTCAGCTGGACTTTAAATCTCTCTTTTTGTGAGGTGTCTTGTCCTGCATCACATTGGTGGTGTCTAATTCACCTTGCAGCAATCTCAGTGTACCTGAATTCCAGTAGATTAGTGGAAGATGTCATATGAGAGTTGTTGCATGATATAAACAACATATGTCCAGCATCATAATGCTGGAAAATATGAAAGGGGATAAAAGAACAGATAACAGATTAGAGGAATCTCTAATCTCTCCCCTTCCCTTTTTTGAGAACAGAGTAGGTGCTGGATTTGAGCAGTGAGCAACAGCATCGTGCTGAGTTCTTTTGAGTTTAGAGGGTGATCCTTCAAGCAAGCTTTAGGATACACTACCTTATGAATACTAATCTACAAAATAAGTAATTTTAATAGTTTATGCAATCCTATTTGCATTACTGATGGAGTTAGTGATGAGACATAAATAAAAGAGTCAAAGAAAAAGTTTAGTATTCAATTTCTAGGCTTGGTAACAAGAAATAAAAGTTACAAGCAACAAAATGCTTGAAAATAAATCCTGGTTGGCTGCCAAATATATATTTCAAAATAATGCCTAATTGCCTCAGGAAATACATTAATCAAAGGCTCCCAGAGGCCTAAGAACCATTTGCTCCAATTGACCAAGGCAGAGTACTGATAAACACCTGAGTAATGTAAGGAGCTATACATGTCCTTGAGACAAAATAAATGAGAAATAGAAAAGGACATCTAAATAAAAGCTCTTAAACAAGTTCCTTGAGCAGCTTGCTGACATCACTCTTGGGAGAGATCAAAGAAAAATGTTACTCTGACCATGAAATCAGCAAGAGACATTCAATAATCACTGAATCATCTCGTCCAAATTGAGATTTAGAAGGAGACATCAAGAAGAGCATCTCTGATGTGGGCCAGATCATGGAGAGAGACAATCAGGCCAGCATGAAAAAATGATCAGATTATGCAAGGGCTCAGGTGAAGAGCATAATTCCAAGTGTCCATGACTAAGGCTGGGGAAGAATGTACTGAAAAACTGAAGAAGAGCTGGACCCCTCAATGCTCAGGTAAGGCTTTCTCCTCTCAGTACATCAGCCTGGGGTCCTTGGAATCAGCTGGAGACAGAGCTCAGGGCTCCAGCCAGTCCCACGCTGCAAGGAGGGGACCCTGGGGAGGTTTGCTGGGGGGACAGTGGCAATGCCACCCCAGCCCCTCACACCCCACTGCCAGGCACAGGGCCCCTGCCCTTTGCTTGCAGTCCTGCCAGCACGTGGCCAGAGCACAAGGCTCTCCCCTTGTCTTGGTTTGCTCAGCAATTCCTTTGATCCACCACACATGTCCTGGCCCTCCTCCTCGTGCATTACATAAGCTTTCTAGGGCTGAGGTGTAGTTGCTAAGCAGTAATTTTGCACGACTAAAAAAGAAACCCATGATTGCTAGGTTCACTAAATGTTTTTTTCCCCAACTGCAACATAATTATAGCTATAATAAAAACATTGCAGAACATTCATCAGCATGCAAAAATTAGGTCAGGAACAAAGTGAGTATATAATATATATGCCTTTTTTCCTTCATTTGCCATTGGAGTG
This sequence comes from Sterrhoptilus dennistouni, assembly GCA_013397095.1. Lineage (NCBI taxonomy): Eukaryota > Metazoa > Chordata > Aves > Passeriformes > Zosteropidae > Sterrhoptilus > Sterrhoptilus dennistouni. Next base: position 1,068,120 of record VWZU01006789.1, read on the forward strand.
GGAAGAACCAGAAAAGTTTGTTATTGCATCTAATCATAAATAACAGGGTTTTCCATCCTGTCAGCTAACCTGACATTAGCAGAAGCTCATGTTCTTGTTTCAGAAGGCAGCTTGCTCCCCTCATCACAGAGGTCTTCTAAAGCCTCACCAGAGGCTCCCTGCCTACAGCCTCTGCACACATTGTTTTCCCTGAGCTCTGCAGTCTGAAATGGGGATGCCCAGTCACCCCTCTGGTGGGGAGCTGTAGTTTAATCCCTTTTCCCCATCTTTTTCTGTGTCCAACTGCCCTTTGATAAGGTTATGCCAGTGTCTCCAGTGTCTCTGCCGAGCTGTCCACACGTACTCTGCAGCACTGGGGACAACAAGGTCAACTGAACTAGAGACAGCACTTACTCCTCATGGAAATCAATTCCTTCAGAGAACAAATCAACTTGGTGATAGACCTTGCTTCTCATAGACACAGATTATTTATTCTGTTGTCACTTAATTAATACAAATATTAACAATACCAATTTTCTATCTTTAATTTAAAAAATTGAATAACTGAAACTTAAATAATGCAATTCCTTGTATGCCTATACAAAGCATCTTTCTGGTTAGCAAAAAGAAATATCAAATTCACATAATCATAAAAGATTGGTTTTTTTGCACTACCTGTTTAAATGATTACCACTCAGGAAAGATCAGAGTTTCATTACAATAGTAACAAAAACAGGATTAAATTGGAAACTTTTACCTATGCACTTAATAAAAAATTGCAATTAAAGAGAAAAAAGAAAAGTCACTGCGTGCAGATTCCTGGGATTCCAAGTCTAGAGAGCACTTCATTGGCTGTTGGGATCCTCCATCCTACATTCCTGACCCTAACACAACACATGACCCACATACTCGAATCCAAGAGATGTGCACTCCTAGGGGCAGCTCTGTTCCATGTAGGGTGAGCAGAGTGGTTGGCAGACAGTGTCAGCCTTAATTAGTTGAATATTGATATTATCTTGTGTTACACACATTCTGAAGCTATATCATCCCTTGACATGCAATTTCCTTCTTAGCCCATCAGAATGTGAGACTTGGGGAGAGCAGAGGGTGTTGATGCCAGCAGTGCCTGGCTGCCTAACCCTGAGCTCCTGTGCTGCAGCTGTTGTCACTGCTCACAGGGGCCGTGGGCATCAGGGAAAAGCTGCATTCCTTGACATGGGGTTTTATTTACTTGGGGGTGGTGGGTTGTAGGGCCTTTACTTACTCTGGCTTTGGGTTTTTGTGTGTATGTATGTTTGGTTTTTTTTTTTTTTTTTTTTTTTTTTTTTTATTTTTTTTTTTTTTTTCTTTCAGCAGTGGTTCCCCATTTACATTTTCCTCCTTTCCTCCAGAAAATTCCATTTTAATAATCACTTGTTTAACTGTGCTTGAGAAGGGGCATCTGCAGCAGGAGGCTGGTGCTCACTAATAGCTAACAAACCTTGTTTGCCCCATGTGCACTGACCATCCCCAGAGCAAATCTAGGCTCGCTATTTTTGGCCATCTTTCCTCTCACTGATCCACCTCTCGATGGCTACCAGTGCTCCTAAATGCAGCTGAAATGGCCTGTAGCAAAGCAAAGGGAGCAGCTGTCTTAGCAGCACCTGCCTGCTGTTGCACTGAGACAGAGAAGCTGGATATTTCACACCAGAAGAAAAGGTAATTATCCTTATTACTGCTATTTACTACGTGCTTCCTGCTACTGGCGGTAGAAAGAGGAACTACAACTACCGAGCTCAGGTTTACTTGCACAGCGCTGGGGAACAACAGCTGCCTTGCGCTCAGGTCAGTGCAGGGTTCCCCTGTGGCACAGCCCTGCCCTGTGTCAGCTCCTGGGAAGAGGACGCTGCTGTCACAGCTGGCTGTGATGGCAAGCACAGAACGGGCACTGCAAACACTGCAGTGCAACCCCCAATCAGCATTACCTGGAAAAAACATCCCTGCTCCTGATCAGAGCTGAGGACACTTGAGTGCTTGTCACAGCCAGGGGCTGAGAGCTGGGTGCAGTGACAGGACTCTGCAAAGGGCCAGTCAGAGCCGCCGCCAGGGATCCCCAAGGGAAGGCAGGAGCGATGCATGGCCTGAGGAGTCATCCAAAGCACAGGGCTGAGTGATGAAATGCATCATAAAGTGTGAGGGCAGCAGAGGGACACACAGCATGTTTAGGAATTGGCTTGGAGCAAGGTAGTGGTGAACATGTGTGGCTGCTGGAGTGCAAGGCAGATGTGATTGAGCCACTCCATATGGGCCACTATTTTTGGGCTGGAGGAGGCAAGGCTATGGTTGAAGACATAGTTTTCCATCTGCTGCAGTTCATTGCCATAAATAAAGTGATAATGTGCACTAATTAGTACAGGACTTGTAACAGCAAGCCACTTTTAATACTACAGATGACTGAAAAAAACCTCAAACCAAACCACATTTCAGATTCCCTCAAAACTTCCCCCATTCCGCCTCCCCAGGAGCCTCCAGCCCAGATCAGCATTCCCCACATGCTTACCAGTGTACATCCCTAGCTTCACCTTCTCGGGATCCTTCAGCCCCCAGTTCAGGAGAGCTTCAGGAGAGCTGCAGAAGAGCCATCTCCTCTCCTCTCCCTCTCCTCCCAGACATGCACGGCAGAGTGGGATGCAGTGAAGCACCTCATTGTTGTCAGCTCTGCTGCCAGCACAGCTGGTTCTGATCACTAGGGGACTGATTACTCCTCCTTGTTCTCCTCCTGCTCCAGGTGCTGTTTGCAGGGCAGACCAAAGAACTAGCATCTGAGCTGAACATTTGAAGTGCAAAGCAAATGTTCTGGGATGTGTCTGCATCTGAAATTTGGTGGTGTATCCATCTACTGTGGGCAGCTGTATTTTAGCTGTATTTTACAATTACAGTTGTGTAATTGTAAACTGCCATTCCAGTTCACATATAGGTAATTATAACAATAGGTATATTTTATGAGGTAGTAGATATCTTGACAATACTTTTCTTGGTTTATTCAAGCCTTCTTGAGAGGCATTTTAGACAAAGAAGAAAGGAGTTTTCAAAGTAGACAGGAATTTGTGGGAATCTTAGCAACGTGTCAGGACCCAAAATACTTAGGATAGTCTTGTCAAAACTGGTAAATCTCTAACTCATTTAAGTCAGAGGTTATTTGGTGTTAAAGTGCCAATGTAAGAAATGAAACAATCAGTATTTTTGAAATAAGTTCAGTAAGTAAAAATAAATAGCATAATGTTAGAGTTCTAAAAGCAAAATTTAATAAATTAATATATGCATGCCAGATAAAAATACGAAATTACAATTGAAATAGCAATAATAATAAAGGAACACTGTTCAGTATTGCAGATTTCACTGCAACCACCATAAACATCATGAAGAATTACTTAAAGTAACATTTAAAGTACAATTTTGTTTCTGTTAAAAACAAATTACTATATGATGAAAAAATGGAAAGAAACCCAAGAAGAAATCAGCCCCAAAAGTGGAAGAGAAGAATATGAAATGTCAGGAAATGGCCAGAGGCTCCATTTCACATAAGTCTGCCTTCTTTGTAGTATCAGAAACCAATTACATAGAACAAAAAAGCAAATTCACAACAGGTTTACACGGAGAAACATGCTGAATTACAATCACAAACTATCCAGAACAAAGATGCTGCACCAGTTCAGTTGTTTTCTTCATGGAATGAGTCTCACCAGAACAGGGAGAACAGGGAGCAAATCATGCAATAGCTTTAGGCATTTTGTTTTTTATTTTAACATGATAAACACCCAGGATTACTAGTACTGGAAAGTATGTGTTAACCTTTTTCAACATCAGCTGAATGGCACTACAGAAATGACAAAGAGTTCCTTCATTTTTATCCTGAATACATCAAAAGCTCTAGCAAATACGGAATTCAGTGACAAGAGCCATTAAATTACTTTAAAATATTCCTTCATCCATAGAACACTGTTGCTTCCTTTTTTATTACAAAACCCCCAAAATATTCAAAATAAAATGTCTTCATTTTTTATAAGCATCTCCACCACAAGTCTCTGATAGCGGATGTCGTTCAGTGCAGCCATCGCATCCAGCTCCGGCGCCCTCATAAGAGTTGGTCCAAAAACTATGCCCAGGTTTTCTGCACTCATCAGGTTTTCCTTTTCATGGAGTGTTACTCTGTAAAAAAACCCCAGTGATTCTCACATTATTTCTGTGCCAGACCATGCCTGTATATGCTTGAAAATCAGGGAAACTGGACAAGAATGTGTGCCTTTCCCCAAGGAGAGGCCACTGTTTCCAGCAGGTCACACATGGGAGTGTCAGGTGAAACACCTGGGAGTGAGTGAAAGCAAATGCTCTGTGGGTTTGTGGTGAGTCAGGGTCTGTCCTCCTCGGAGCACGCAGACTATGCTCACTTGCACTGCATGAACAAGTCCTTTGGTATACAAAAACTACAAGCTCAAGGTTTTTCTTCCATTTCCCCTTTCTGCCTTAGTTTTTATTTGAAAACAGGTGAGACTGATGTTACCAAGTTGCTGTTTCTCCAGTCTGTAAATATTCCAAATAAAGAAGCTGTGTCTGATTATCTGAATTGAGCAACAAGACAATGGCCTGTTGAGCAGCACAACTCATTTTAGCAAAGCATTAAACAGAAGTTTAAAAATAGAGAATTCTGTCACCTTTCTACCTTATCATTCACCTATACCAGAAATAGGATGGGCAAAAGCAACTTGCTAGGTAGAGCAGCAACAGCTAATCTTGAACAGCATGAGGAAAAATTAATTTCACACTTCACAAGCTATAAAAGATGGACTTTTTGTTCCTCTCTCTCTCATCCCTTTGTCTGTTTTAAAACACCCATTAGAAATGTCATTGAAATAAAGGGACAAATCAGGCAGAAACTCAGTAGCTGAATTTTGCCTGAGGCACTCAGCAGAGTCAACACAGTCCTACTTGTAGAAGAACTACGAAATTAAAAAAGGCAGAAGAGAGCTTAAAATGACGTAGTTTTTCTAAGGAAAGGGAATGATTCTTAAATATTGACAGTATGTTGACATTACTTGAGAAACTAAAATGGACACCCTCACATGCCACCCTGGTTCTGCTTTGCAAGGGATAATCCCCTGTGTCTGAGTTTTGCTGCTGTGCACAGTACCACTCCTGCCACAGGCCCTCTCCAGGATTTGGTGGGCCTTGACCAGACTTTTCTGGAGGTGCTAACATGGACTTTCACTAAAAATGAGTGTGGCTTAGAGTTCTTTGCAGCTGTTCCACCCACCTCTTCAGATGTGCCATGAGATACCGTAATGTTTCACAGTGTGCAGGCGGCAGCAGCTTCAGCGCCTCGTGGAGAATCTCCAGCTGTTCATCCGGATCCGTGGTTTCTGAAACACAGATGTTCAACTGTCACACAGGGACAGCCATAATTCACACACAGAAAGGCAACAACTGGTGGCCTGCACAGGAGATAGGGTCTCACAGCTCTGCTGGATTACTCATGGAGGATTTGTCTGTCCAAAGAGATGCTCAGAGGACCATAAGGATGTGACTGGTTTTGGACAAAGAAAACTCCCCAAAGCAAACTGCACTCCACTGAAAGACTCTCTGCAGTCTACTAAAAAAATCCTCTGGCAATCCTTGCTGACTGGTCTGGTTTTGCACAAATAATCTACAGGTGCAACTCTGGGAGAGCAGAAGGTACTGGGAACTTTGCCATCAGTGCCTTTGGCTGCCTCCATACAACTTGGAAAAAGCCTTCTCCAAAGGAGCTGTAAGGCCAGCATGCAGTCCTTGTTTTCTACCCATGGCTACCTCACACCTTTCCAGGTGTGAACACATCACAGAAATGCTTCAGGCAGCCAGGATGTTTGGGAGAGATATTCCAGCTAGGCTTACTGCTGTGCTTGTAGACCCACTTTCTGAAAGGCCAGCCCCAAAGGTGGCTTTGGGATGAGTGGTTATCAGCTTGTGAAAACACTCAAAATGGACAACTCCAGAAACAAACGACATCTAATTTCCAAGTATTTCCATAAATCACATTCTTTCTGGCACCATAAACCCAACAGACTTTTAAACAATCATTGTCAAATGCCCAGGATTCATACAAGATACACAAGTGATGTAATCCATAATATGTGATGAAAAGGAAACATTCCTGGTGACAAAGGCAAAGGAAAATGTAACTATGCTCATGGAGCAACACGGAGTCAGGCTGTAATGTTCACTGCATGTTTAGTCCTGCAATCCTTACTAAATTGGGCGTGCAGGGCAAGAGCTGATGGGACAGCTATAAAATGAATAGAACAGTCCTGCACCAAAAGGAGAAAAGGCTAAGAATGAAAAGCAGGCAAAAAAAGTGTTATACTCACTTGCAGACTCTATAAACTTTGGGTAGGCATCATACGTGATGAGTGGAATTGGCAAATCCCTGAAGTACAGTTTAAGTGCACCAGTGATAATATTGATATCTTCATACATATTCACAGAAATATCAGCTTTTTCCCCATCTGTGTGGAGAAGGCACTGATATTAAAGCCTTGGAAATGTAAACAGATGTAGAGCAGCATTAAAAATAAAAATAAGAACTTTCTAAAGCAAACATTATTGAAAAGGAAACCACTACAGATTTTGGCTTTTGTAAGTAAAACAGTTACTGGACGTGATGTTCATGGTTTAAGGGTTAAAACCTTAAGCATTTTATAAAGTAACATATCTTTTCTTTGTTTCCAATAATTACTAAAAAACACAATTTGGCTTTTTTTAAAAAGCTGCCTGCCTGATCTTGCAGTATCTGTGCTGTATTAAGGTGTGGACGTTTAGCTATTTCTGAACATGCTGCATTGCAAAACAACACATTCATTAGCACTGAATGAGAAATCAGGGAGTCTGGGAAAAAAAGCAAAAGGCAGAAAACCAGCTTTGTCCACAGCCCCCCTATTTTATAAGAAAACATGTGTTCACCATTTAACTACAACATGCTACCTACTCCAAACTGCAGTGGACACAGATCCAGAAGTTGGCTTCTTCAGCACATCCCCACCCTGCTAATACTGCAGATGTTGTCTGAATCAGTCCAGTCCTCCACACAAACAGGAAAGAGAGTTTCCAGCATGGATTCTGGCCTTGATTTCTACTGGGATAGAAGGACTGCAGCTGGAAAACCTTTAATTTTCCCACTGTCTTTTCTCAGAGAGAAGAGTTTGTTCTCAGTGACCTTCTTTTAGTCTGTAATAATTCAAACTTTGTTTGCACTATTGCATTCATCTTATTATTTTGGAGCTTTCATCCAGAAAGATGGATTTAAGTTGCACAGCTCTCTTAAGGCACTTCACCACTTACTCTCTATCCCTCCCCCACCCCTCCGAGCGCAGTTTGACTTGCAAACTAGGGCAGTAGTTCACAAAGCTTTGTCCTTTCCTACACACATGGTTACTGGAGCACAGATACTGATGGAAGGAGAAAAGTAGATTTTTGTAATAAAGGCCAAAGTGAAGCTGATATGCTTTTCTGATGGGGCATCTCCCCTCCTGCCAGCACAGCTGTCGGACTCCTTCAGACCACCGGTGCAGTGGAGTGTGAGACAGAGGCTCTGCAGAAAAACTGTGTATATTTTATACATCAGCACCAAGTTCCAGCATGCAAGAAAGACTGTACCTCTGTCAAATGCCATTTTGACATCTTCAATAAGATCACTAAATCCTGAGACTCTGTACAGTCCTTCAGAATTAAGACCTGCAATGAACATTTTAAGAAGATTAAAATTAGTCCTTATTTTCACAGTTGCTTCCACCTGGTTCTTCCCTTGGCAAGTTTTTAATTTAAGGCAGAAAAGGCAGACATGCTTTAAAAGCTTTATCAGGTTTTTCTTCCAGAATGAAACCTTATCCTGGGTTTTTAACCGTGACCATTGCAGTAGATGCCTTGTTCTATCAGCACTAAACTGTATTTGCACAAATGACTTCAGAGCTGAAGGAACAAATTAAACCAATCACAACTCATTTAAAAATAACTCAGATTAACACACTTGATGATCAGTCATTATTTCAGAATGAAAATACCCTAATGCTAGAAAAGGATACTTATCGTGGGCTACGGGAATTAGCAAGAGTGAACACATTAAGTCCCTTTGTTTTGCCATGTTCATTTAATATTTAAAATAAATATATTATTGGAAAGATAGGCACTAATATGTAACTACAAAGCAGTAACTGCCCATTAAGCAATCTCTAGCAGAATCTATAAAAATTATAAATGGTATGAACCATGAAATAATGCACAGTATAATATTAGCTGTGCAGGGTAATTGGCAGTCATAAAATGTCTTGTGCAAATCTGTTTTGAGCAATCATACTTCAGCAGAAACCCAGATGACCCAGATCAATCTAAATGGATTATCAGTAAAGCAACGAAAGTCCATTAAGGATGCCTTACCTCTAGATTCAATTTCCCTAATGCACATATCTACCACCATTGGTCTCTTGGTGAAGTGTGCTTTTACTAGTGTGGTAAGGTCACAGCTGTACACTTTTTTGACATGCTTCAGGTCTGGTTTGCAGTCATTTGGGACCATCTTGGAACATTGCTTGTGCACATTTAAACCACAATCTGAGGGGAAAAATGAAAACATGATTAGGCTGGTGTTTGCTGAAAATGTATTCTGAGATCAGTGCTGTGGAGTACAAATGGCTCTGGCAGGAACTGACCTCAGCTCAAAACAACTAGTTCTCTTCAGGGCCCTTAACCATCGAATACCTGAGGTAGAGACAGCCCTGAAGTCAGAAGGATTTCCTACCCCAGACATTTTTTCTTTTTCTAGAAGGTATAATACAGAGTGACAAGCTTTCCATATGTTTTTTCAAATCAGGAGCTAGGGGTCAATTATGTTCCCCACTACTATTACATACATTACTGTCACAATGAAGACTTTTCTCCCAAGTTATTAGGGATTTCCTAACACCTCCATCTTCAATGTAGTCCTGGATCTGTCACTTTAGACATCTCCTGGGGGAGATGACAGTAGGGACTGGGTTACAAACAGGCTACAACCCCTCTGCAGTGAGCTAGCAAAGCAGTACCAAAACCTGAGCCAGCCACTTCAGGGAACTCTAAGCTCTAGATGGGTGTGGCAGCCCTGCCCTGCCTGGAGGAGAGCTGACCCCTGGCACTGACTCTGTGACTCTGCTTTCAGTGCCATCTCTCCTGTTCTGCCATGCAGACTCCCAGCTGCTTGTCAGGAAACAGCCGAGCCCACCACATCCCTGTGGTGGGATGTGGGATGTTCCAACATCCCAGTGAGGGTGACTGCCAAGCTCTGATGTGTACTTGGAACATCAGCCCTCCTGTTCTGCAAGCATTTCTGCACCTTGCTGCCCTGCCAGCCAGAGTGCTCTGCATTGTCACAGGATTAAGAGATGTAGGAGCTTGAAGGATCAATGCCTTGATGAAAATCTGTGGTTTTTTTCTCTCACTGGGTATCTATTTACTGAGAACCCCTCCGTATTTTGTTCCTGCTGATTTTGCCAATACTTGTACTTTCATTAAAGATCCAAGTTATTTGACTTAGTTCTTTCTGAAACAGTAAACCCCAGAATTCATGGCTAAGTTTAATTTCCACTAAGTCAGCTGCAGCCTGCTGCTAAAAGCACTTTGTTTACTTAAAAAGGGCTATAAAGCAACCAGATTTGTCACTTAGGGCCCTCTGGTTACAATTAAAGTTTGGCCTTGTCACATTCAATCCATCAAAATTTGCACAGATCCTGATCCAGATGAAATGGCTGATTAGAATTCTCTTGAGGTATTTCTGTGCAGGAGTGACCTCCCTTCCTTGTGAGGAGCACAGGCAGGGAGCTGCAGTGCTGAATTTCCCTCCTGGATGTGATTCTGTGCTGTGAACCCCACTGTGGGCAAAGCCACGCCACCCAAAGCGCTGCAAACACAGGCTGTCCCCGAGGGCTGCTTTGCCCCAGGCTCTCCCCAGCAGCTGCCTGGTCACAGCTGTGCAGGACCCTGGGCAGGGGCAGAGCCCACTGCTGCCCCTCCCCTGTGGGTAAGAGTGCTTTGGTCACCCGGGCTCTCAGTGTGGGCAAAGAATCTCACTCCTGGCAGAGAGGGAACAGTGACAGCCTTGCTTTCACCTGAGCACTTATTTAAATCCCTTGACATCTAGTCAAGTGCTCCAAGACCCCAAAGTGACCCCAAAGTGGACAGCATCTCGCTACCTGTAGTTTTTGGGCACAGGACAAAGAAACGCTGAACCTGCCAGCCAGCACAGGCAAGGGGAGCTCCTCCTGTGCTTTAAATATCTGTGTCCTGTGCCATATTTTGCCTGAACTCTGAAAAACCAGATCTCTCTGTGCTTTAAATAGCGAACCCATATTCACTGAAACGTGTGACCGGAGCCCTTTAGTGAGTCACTGCTCCAGCTGTAACATGGCAAGGAGAAGCTGTTCTTGCCTCCTCTGGGTCTTGTAGAACCAAACCAACAAATGTTTGTGGAAATGCACAGGTAAAATTACTCTTCTTTGGTGCAAGGTTTGAATACTCTGTCACTAGTAAGACCAGCACTTTTAAAAACAAGGAGACAAAATACTGAATAGGTGCTATTAAAGCAGTCTGCTTTCAAAATACAGACAAAATTGAGGAGGAAAAATAATAAATAGTCAAATAACTAGAGGCAACATCTTGACACACACACAAGGGAAGCAAATTGAGACCACATAGGAAATCTTAAATGTTAACTTCCTTTATTTAGGAACAAACTTTAACAGTGCAATAATAGTATTTACAAATGCAAATATAATTGTTGTACATACAATTCCTAAAACTGCCTCAGAAAGCACCTCTTTCTACAAGCATGAAATTCCTGTCTATCAAAAATGATGTCTACAACACTGGAATGGCAGCACCTCACTCATGAGAACTCATGAAGGATTCTGTGAGTGCAAATTAGCTGCTTCACACAGACAGCAATATAGCTCAGAGTTACGTTTCTGGAAACCCAGGAATCATTAAAAATAAAATACACACACAAAAAAAAAGAAAAAACACATACTTCCAAGTATATGACATGTGACTTAAACCAATTATTGCTTTGACTGAGATCATCTTAATTATATTCATATACGCGAAAGTTTCAATTCATTAATATCTCAATGTTTTCGTTGTGAAAACCTTGCTTCTGACAGTAATTGTGTTATTGCTAATCCCATAGCGTCAGACAGGCTTTGAATCTGACCTCATTAATCCCAGAATAATAATTACAAATGCAGAAGTCAACTTTTCTCCTCTCTCTTTTGTTCTTCCTTTGCATTTGATTAGATTTTATGTACCAACTCACTGCTTAAGGGCTTATCAACACTCCTGAGAAACATTTAAAACCTGGAAATATTTCAGATGCCTAATGTTTAGAAAACGTGTGAGCCTTATGTTCAGTATTATTGGGCTGTGTGGTGTCCTTATAATAACTAAGGCTTCTTGCCTCTTGTGTAAGCACAGAAAACCATCTTATTTTAGCAATTTCATATCAGTAAATATATCAAGGTGATTGCAGTGAATTTGTATCAGAAAATGGTATTTTTTTCCAATGAAGAACCTGAAACTCACCAGCGTTGTGCTTCCTGAACCAAATGGGCCTCTAACCCCAGCTGACAATACTTCATAAAAAGCAGAACATCCATGTCTCAGACACTTCACTCATCTCTGGTTCAGCTGATAACTAAGGATGATGTCTTGCTAACTCCACCAAGGTAAAAAGCACCACAGCAGGAGGTCAGTGCTCCTCTCCACAGAGCACTGGGAATATCCCAGTTTTGTACTTAACTATACTCAATTTACTTGTTAGTACTAAAGGATGTGAATTGTACTGCAAACTGAATACTATTATTTAATAATAATAAAAAGTCCTCTGTTCTCATTGCAGATCCTTTGAAAGGTTCAAAAGCCATTATTTTACAATCAAGTAGGAAGGAAGAGGAAAGCGAAGTCCTGAATCCCCCACGTGCTGCCAGGGAGTAAAGTCTTAGGACTGCTTGCCTTGTTTGCACATGAGCTTCACAATTTAGCTGTGCTCATTAAGATCAAGGGGATTAATTTAACTTCAAACTGAGGATCTATTTACTTTTCATTATGTCAAAATAAATCCAGAATAGCAACTTTACTCTGGATCCAAAGGAACCAGGAGCCTTACCAATTTCTTACAGAACCTGATGGCTGGTGAGGAGCTTCACAGAAATCCCCCTAAAACATTGTATCTACTGATAAATCCTAGAATAATATAGGACAGATGTAAAAGATGCAGTCATGAGCTCTTGCAGGTTAATAGTAAAACTTCTGCTAACTTCAGTTAATCAGTTTCAACTTATAGAGATGATTACTTAGAAGCACAATTGTAAGTCATTCTTACTATTCCTTTTATAGTGCTATCAAACTGTGGCCACCTTTCAAATATACCATATGGACCAAAACCAATGCAGTCATAAATTCAAGAGTTTATAGGAAGTTTGGAAATTTAAGGAGAGTACGCAGAAAGTAATTTTAGATGACAGGTTTGAAAGTCGGTGATGAGCTGCCCTGGCTTTAACAGCATATTGATCTAGGAGTTCAGATGGGCTGTGACATTACTTCTATGAGAAGTAATAAATTTAAAACCAGCGTAACAATAGTTTCCTATGACACCTAGAAGAAGGTTGGTAACGTTATAGAAACAGCTAATACTGATGTCAGTCCACTGGGCTAAGAGAACAAATAACATGTTCATATTAAATGCATGAGCAGAGCCAAAAGATAGATGTACATTACTACAGCCCCATGAGCACACATTATAAATATTTGCAGAGACTAAAATATACTTAGCTGTCGGTTTTTGTTACACTGTTGATTTGACTTCAGTCAGTTTTAGATTTCTCTGGTTTATGATTTACTGGCTAACATGGCTGCTGATCATGCTCCATCGGAACAATACCATGTGCTACATACATCACTCTAATTATATGTCCGAATTATCACCCCAAAAATTGATGCATTCTGTCACCCTGAGAGCAGCTTTAAGAGCTAAAGGGTAGATTTACATTATCTGCAAGAAGTCTTGAAAGAGTCTTCTGAGGTTTGTGGTAAGTGTAGGAGGGTGGGAAACGTGGAGCTGCAGAGCTGGCACCGAGTGTTGCCTTGGGCTGGTCCATTGCAGCACCTACCAGACAGGGCAACACCCTCACACCTGAGCTGACACAGGGAGACAGTGGGCTCTACAAAAGCACAGAGTACTGGCATCATTCCTTCTTGCAAGAGTGAGTAGGTTAGAAAAGCATTTGCTCTCACATATCACTCATGAGCTCGTAGCTTTTCTTTAAAAATTTAATGTCCTTTCTGTAGCAGAGGGAACAATGTTTTCTGTTTCGTGGGATGCAGTGTGTTCCAACAGGCAAGTGAAGGTAGCAGCCCCAGTGGTCCCACGTGCAGCACTCTGTGCTTTCAAGCACAATCCAGCAGGGTGCTGTGAAGATCTGCCCTCCTCCTCCTCAGCTGTGTGGCTGCAGCTTGGGTGGCCACACTGGAGCTGCCACAGTGCCTCAAATATGTGCTGTGTGTTCATCTGCAATGTACATCTGGAGGCAGCCCTGGTCTCACTAGAGCCTTAAGCCACTTCACTAAGCAGCCCCCAGCAAAAATTGCTTCCAAACATATGAGTATACTCCCTTAAATCTGCTTACATCCTCACCACTCTTATCATGCACTACTTAAAATGTATTATTTTAAGACAGGAATTTCAAGCGGGCAGCTAGTTACTTGGCAACAAAATTACCTAATGCTACTGAAAAATCAGGGCTGATGAAATGAAAAGAAAAAAAGCCCATTGTACCAGTCGATATTCCCTTATCTCAAATCAAAAGAATACTTACATTTGTGTCTCCAAAACGCTCAGTGACAGTGGTTTCATTTTATGGAAGTTGGGAAAGATTAGAGTCAGCTTGTTCAAGAACTCCCCAGGCTTCCTGCCATGACACGTGCCTACCTCCTCGACAGCTCCCAGACTGGGCTACTGGCTTGCTTAAGGCTTCCAGGTCTGTGTGGGCTTGGAGATAAAGCTGCTTTCAGGACTTACAGTTTCAAGAATATATAGCTCCAGAATAGCTTCCCCTTGGGAACGGCTCTGAAGCAAGACTCTGCTGTCTGATTAGCATTTCAAAATTCCAGAGCTCATTTCTTGCAGCAACACCACCAGATCCCGAGCTGGTGGAACAGCTTGTCAGGCACCACTTGTCTGCAACAGCATCAGCACCTGCTGTGCTGGGCAGGGGCTGTTGTCCAGTCCCCCTCCCACAGCCTTGACCTCTGTGGCTTTGCTCTGCTCTTTGGGCCTTTACTGGGCTGACTGTCTGTGCCCAGCATTCTACAACCAGCAGAATCTGGGTGCTCATCTCAGAAGGAGCTTGGAGGTGTTTTTAAGGCACAAGTGTGGGCAGAACGGAAGCTCTTCATAACTGAACCACACAAAATACCTCGAGAGTGGGCAACATGATGAGAACACCTTGTCTTTCCCTTTGCTGACTTTAGTCACAAGATCATCAGCTGTTTTTCCAGGCACGGGAAGCATGAGCACTCTGCCTACACAATCAATGCCTGAGGATGGATAGGCTCCTTTGTGCTCTCCTTCATCCTTTCACACCAAAGGAGCAACACAGGGCTGTCCAACATAAAGGATTTCATAGCAAGCAAAACAAATAGCAAAGGAAATGGGGCAGCTGTACATCTTTCAATTGCTGGAGAAGGAGATGGATGAAATGGGGAAATTAAACACTTGAACAGTAATTCACAAAACAATCCTCCTTTGAGACTGTACTTTAACTCTTGAAAATGAACTCCTAGATCTGTGATCTAGGTGTAGTATGTAGTCCGGCTTCTGCTGAAGGTAGCTAGCAAAAAAGAAATAGTTTCTTTTTCCTTAAATGTCATTCTCTCAAATTTGGTCTTTATTTCATCAGCATCTTTAAAGATAGATTTGCTTCCTTAGAGAGAATCCTTATAATAAATATCTGCCCTACTGCCTCAGAGGGTCATACTTCCAACTCCTGCATCTAAGCTGTCTGTGATCTAGGAGTACTCCTAGCACTGTGGTCAGAGCTGGCAGCAATATTACCTGGGCTCTGCTAGTGGCAGCTGGTTATCTGCACACTGATAGTACAGCTGCAAGTTAATTTCTTTCGGTTCTCCAGAGAGAGGTTTCCTGCTCCAAGGAAAGCAAAAGATACGAAATGCTACATGTGTAGCAGGCTGAGAGAGTTTGGAGTAAAACTATTAAGGCTGCAAAAATGGTCCTTTGTGTACAGCCTCAGAGGGTCATGCTTCCTGGTGTTACTAGGAGCATACCAAAATACCACCAAAAGCATCCAGGGAAATACATATACCAAAAATTATCTTTAAGATAAGCTAATTAATGCTTTGTAACCAGCCTGTTAAAAAAAAAAAAAACAAACCAAAACAACTTCTCCTTAAACTGCTTATTCATTAAGAACAACAAGCAAAAGGGTAGAGAGGAAGGACTTGGAGAGTTCTGATGGGCTGGATACATGTGGCAGCTTGACAAATGTACTGATTTGCCCGTCTACCTGTCCACTTGGGTAGCACACAAACAGGCATCAGCAATGCTCCAGTCTCTGAGAGAACACTGTTCTCGTAATGCTACTGCTTGTTACGTGTTTGTATCATTCATAAAAAGAACTCCCTGGTGCACATCTGCAAATTTTCTTTGAATATGGTTATAGTTTCTCTTCTGAACACATTCTGGGCAGTGGCATGAGCCCTATGAACACGGGAGAGTTTTACATAGGAGGAATGTAACTAAGAATACATTTTTTTAAGTTTATGAATTGGATTATGATCTGGGGTAAAATCTTATGTCTTCATTAACTTCTGCCGACCTTCAGTGTTTACACAAAGTGATGGCATTATAATTTTAAATAATTCTTCAGTCATTTCTACTTATGGCAGAGGCTGGCAGGAAAGCATGCTAGAGATGGAGCATGCTATCAGAAAGGGCACATTCCTCGCATACAGATCTGTCTTCATCTCACAAAAATTTTAAGGGCTGTAGCTTAGATGCAAAAGTTGGAAGTATGACCCTCTGAGGCAGTAGGGCAGATATTTATTATAAGGATTCTCTCTAAGGAAGCAAATCTGTCTTTAAAGAAGTTGATGAAATAAAGACCAAAATTGAGAGAATGACATTGAATGAAAAAGAAACTACTTTTTTTTTGCTAGATACTGTCAGCAGAAGCCAGACTACATATTACACCCACCAATTAATTTCCTACAGGATCCCAATCCCAGACATCACTCTAAGTTCTAATTTTGGAAGACAATGAAGTTCCTCTCATGTTTGGTGGTTTGTATTAATCCCCAAACCTTTGCAGTCCAGATAACACCCAACATCTCATTTCAACCAACAGCCATCCATCAGGTGACCAGTGTGGTGCCTATGTTTACTTCTCATCTTCAAGGAAGGAAAAGGCATAGTCCTCCTTCTTTGACTACCATAAAACTTGAGCAAGGACAAGTTAGGGAGAATCCACCCTCCAGGAATTACTAATACAGGTCTGCACCTGACAAGATCCTGAACACCCTCAAGTCTATCTTTTGGCAGAGAGACACACATTCAGCCATGCTGGACTGAAACAAAGCATGACTCCAGTTGAATCTGCTAAGGCAGCATTGCTGGTTGCTATGGCATGTGTACTCTTACGAATGTTTAGTTCTGGCTGATATTTTTTTAAAGGATTGGCTTACTTTCTGTAACATAAACTATCAGCCATTAGAAATAAGCTCTGTTTTTTCCACTGGCTCTTCCTCCTTTCTGAAATGGGTGACATTTATCTTTGCTGTCCGGTCTTGGACTGTCCTACACTTCTCTTCTTGCATGTTTTTGTGCTTCTGCACAGAATAGGATTTAAAATGGTGGAGAGTAGCCTAAGCAGTAATCCATTTCTATTTGTTAAACTTATGACTTCTGTACAGCAAATAGAGTCCTCTTGAAATGTGCAACTGTTTGCTATAAAAAGCAAATACTTTAACAAGTATAAAATTACATATGATCCATGCAGTTTTGCTCATAGGTATTTTAAATAAAATGAGTGTACAGACCACCAAACAGATTTTGTGGATTTCCCTGAAGTGGCATTGAACCCCACTTGAATTCAAGTGGGCTGCATCCTGCTAAAAGCTGTAATTTCTTTTTAAGTACAAACCCACTCTGAAAAGCAACGGCCTCATGTTGCTCCTGGTTTACTGTGCCTCATTGTTTCCATATTAAAATGACTCAGTTCAGAAGCAAATTTATTACTTAAAAAAAAAAAAACAAAAAACAAAACAACAAAAAAACCCAAAAACAAACCCCGAAAAACAAAACAAAACAAACCACTAGTAAGACCACCAAACTCACACCACTCAAGCCTGAGCTCCCCTACATTAGTACATTAGCACTGGCTGTGCAGGCCCTCATTCTGTTCCTGTGCACCTCCAATATTTCCCTGAAATGCCCAGATCTGTGCAACTTCTGGCTCTGTTGGCTGCACAACCTCAGCTGTGGGAATGGGCAGACACTGCTGCAGTGTCTGCCCTGCTCACCTCATCCCATCCCAAATCCTTGCTGACACTTCAGCAAGCACGGTTGTACAACATGGGATTTTAAAATACAAATAAGATCAAAAGAAATACTGGAAGCTACCAACACTGATGTGAAACCTCACACAAGACAGAAGGCCCTAATTATAGTTTCTGAACCTATGAAGTCATCTAATACACATATGTTCCTTACACTGCAAGAAGAAAAATGGATACATGCAGCACTTATTACCATCATCATAAGGAGGAAAGAAAACCAGATTTTGGAAACCCACAATTTAGAAAATCTGCATAAATCCAGAAAATCAGCTTTACTTCAGTTTAAAAAAAAATAAAAGAATTTTAAAAAGGCAGTACAAAATAATAAGCACTTTGGATTTAACTGTAAAAGCAATGGTACTAATTCCACAGTGTCATGCATCTTTGCAACCCTTTATACCATTTATTTTTATTGTTTTTCTGGACCAAAGTTGCCTAACATTGATCTGAAAAACACTTGACGTCTCTCCTAAATGCCCAAATGGAGGAATCTAAGGCAAGGAATAAAGATGGCACACTTACTGATTCAACTGTCATCAAAAACATACTAATCAGAAAACCAAAATCAAGTTTCCTCTTCCTCTGCTAGCAGTGTACACCCTGTATAAAATCAAGGGCAGTAAAAAGTACTAACAATCTTCACTCACAAGTAGAGGACATGGCTGCAGTCCTGTATTCTTAGTAGAGGGAAAATACTGAGAAAGGAAATGCCATTTTTACATAATCATGTCTTAAAACAGAGCTGTACTGTCTAATGCATCCTGGACAGTGCAGACTCTAATGGTAATAACAAAATACTGCATTCAAATGGTTATGGATGAAGAATTTAAAAATATTTCAATCCTATGTGGCTAGAAATGATTTTAAATATTATTTTGCAGTTCTGTGATAAAAGGGCTTCTTATTTGCTTGAGACAAGACTTCAGAAAGCTTTAGACAGAGCAGATTTTCTTAAATTAGCTTGAAAATTCAGTTTCCAGGGCAACATAAGCAGGTCTTCATACATCAACATCTCTTTGCACCATTTTTATAAATATGGTTTGCTGAATGTCATAAGATACTTTTTAAATACAGCAAACTATTTTGATCACTTTAATCCTTTTCTTTGCCTTTGAAAGAAAGCCGACTGTCCTTTCCTTTCAGAAGAACCTTATCAATAAAACTGTCAAACTGTTTTCCTTTGGAGAGGCTTTATCCCAGAAATTCCTGCAGTGATACCCATGCGTGTAATACATTTCTACCAGCACCTGAATGTTTATGTAACATTTCAGTAGGCATCTCTTATTCATCATCCCTTTTCTTACTTTCTTTTCAGTTTGCAAGTAGGAGATGTGATTTAGGGTCTATGGCACGCTGGGAGTCAGCTGGTTTATAAATGAAATTAACCTGAATGTCTGTTTCACAGAAGCAACATGGAATTTGCTGATGCCCACCTTGCACATCAAGATCCCCAGTGACTTTCTCACACTTACCAAGACATGGAATGGTATAAAAGAAATAAAGCTAACTTTGCATCTATTTTCTCTTCCATTCTAAAAGGGTGGGGGCAGAAAAAAAATCTTAATGATGATGATTGCCTCCTCTGTGTGAGCACTTGAGAAGTGTTCCGCATCACTCCAGTGAGTTACCAAAACAGGTATGTGGAACCATCAGCAGCAGAGTGGATACATTTCCTCCTTCCATTGAACAAGGAGCAGACTGGCCCCGGTGTCACAGTGAACATTACAGAGTTACAACTGGAAGAATGACTCAGAAAAAGAACACTGCATGACTGTTACCTGCACATTTTACTCCCTGAGCAATGAGGCCCCACATGAAGTTGGCACAGTATTCACACCAGTGCGGGCCCCTGAACGTGTGCACCTGGAAGACAGTAGCAGAAAGGAAAATTACAGAAAATGACCCAACCATTTCACAGATAACAGTATCAATGCATGTAAACAGTGCAGAATTCCTCTTCTTTGAATATACCACATGCAGTTTCTGGAAGTTTCCCTTTACCATGGCAGGAAAGGAAGAGAGGAGCTAAGAGAGATTTAACAACCATTAAATTTGCAGATGTGTGGAAAACTGAGTCCTCCATCCTAAACCATCCAGAGCAGCAGAACTGGGTCTGTGGGGGTGTCTGCTCTAAGACCAGGTCAGAGAACCACGCATAGCCCCTCTCCTGCCTCTTGGCATCCCTCTGTGTGGGCAAGAGTCTGGCCACAAGGCAGGGCTTTTGCAGCAACTGTGCAAGAGCTCACTTTTCAATTTCAAATGCCTTCTGCTATGGCCTTCCCTTCATAAAGCACTGTGTGAAATGGGTAAGGGCTGCAAGATTTCACCTCACATGGAAAGGGTCCTGCCAGGCAAAAATACCAGTGCCACACAGAAATACTGTAAATTTGCCTAGAGACTTTCCAGTTTAGAATAACTCCAAGAGGAAATTAATTTTCTTCAGACTAATGCTACATATTGAAAATCCAAAATGAAAAAAAAAGAATCCACTGAACCAGGAAAAAATTCAAGGCTAAAGAAAAAACCCCAATGCTGCTTTCATTCCTGGCTCACATGCTTGTTACAAATCCTGCGGCCACCATTAACTGCTTCTGATTTTATTCTGATAAAGCTCCTGCTGTAGGAAACCACAGGATTCTTTACAGAGAAAATCATTACTTCCTTAGCCAGCGTAAAAGGCTTTGAGCCGCTATTTAGAATAGACAGGTTGAAAATAAAATTAGTAGCTGATGATCATAAAGAAATGAAATTTGCAGTAAAATATAGCAAAAATGCTTTAGGCTGAAGTCACTTGGCTCCTCAGAGCTGCTGAGGGGGTATGGGGGCAGGCAGTGACCTCACGTGTGTGCAGTGCCCAGTTGGATCAGTGCGGAGCAGAAGAGAGAAAGGAGCTGCTGGAAGTGTTTTTTCCTGACATCTGCACACAGCTCTGGCTATGCACATTGAAAGGCACAGTGGCCTGACTGAAGGGGCAAGCGTCCCCCACAAGTGGGGGGTCCAGCTGACACCCCCACAAGTGACAACGCAGAGCAGCACCCTGCTGCTCAGACTACAGCTCGGCTCTGGCTAAAGAAAGGTCTGCAGCCTCCTGGGCTTTCAGTACCCTCGGAGCAGCAGAGAGATTGTGGAGACAGTCGGGAAAGTTACTCCTGGATTCACCAAATAATTTACATTCACGTCCATGCTAAGTGAGGCCACTGATTGCCCAGTCCAAAGCCAGCCGAGGCTGCCTGTCCCCAGCCCTGCCCGCTGTGTCCCCACCCATCCCACACACCTCTGGAAGGTGAGATGTGCTCCAGGAGGCCACTTCTCCCTGCAGCTCTGGCTGACTTCCACAAAGAAAACGATGACAAGACTGTCAGCAGCTGTACTCTCCATTTTCTTTTTTCCTCTCACCACAAAGAGATTTTTCACGCCATTCATTCCCTTACCCACCTGCACTACCCACACCTTTAGACTTTCTTCCTCAGCCTCGTGGTTTTTATCCAGGTTTTCAGCAGTGTTCCCTTCCCAGAATAAGAACATTCTAATATCCTCAAGTAAAGCATTGTGCTTTAATGCCTGCAGGACTAACAGAATTTTTTTCAGGGAAAAAAAGAAGGCATCATTTCAGTCATCATCTTTTTTGGTTTTTTGGGTCGAATTCCCCCTGAAACATACTTCTTTAAAATACATCTCAAAAATCCTGTTGAGGAAAATTGAAACAAAATTGACATTTCAAAAGTCTGGACAATAAAGAATTTATTTTCACATATTTTTCAGTTTCACAGTATTTTTCAGTTCTGTAAGTTGTTTTGCTTTTAGTATCTCTGATTGCACAAAGGAGGGGAATTTTGTTTTGTTCCTTAAAATGCTGACTGACACATTATTAGTTCTTTCTAAATAAAAAGAATTATACTATTCTACCTTGTGCCTCTGTGGTTGCTGATTTCAATTCATCAAACATCAAATCACTGAATGTACTATTTGCTGAAGCATTTCTAATGCTTCCTTAGGTGCTGGAGTCCCAACTTGGCTTCTCCAGAGCCATCCCCAGTGCTGATTCCCCCTGAACCTCAGATGTCTGATCTATAGCTGGTTGTTTTAGCAGTGAACATCCTTTCCTCCTAGTATCTTGCTCCCCACCACGGTCTGCATGTTCCCCCATCTCCTCCTGATTCTCCTTGGAAACTCTACTGCAGGGTCTATAACATCCCAAATCTGCCACTCCAACCTTTTGCCTTCATTTTAATATTATGATTTTTTTTTAATGAGCTCAGTTTCTCTTACATGTAGTAACCATGATTCACCTAAATTCTACCATAGCCAGTTCCCCTGATATCACCGTGGCTCCCAGCCTGCTCCTCAGAAGAGTTTACATCATTCATCATCAACCTAAAAATGACAAGGACAAGGTGGACTCTCCTCTTCCCTACCAACACTGCATGTGCTGGTCACCCCTCACAACACCAGGACTGACTTTGCCCTATAGAACCACTGTCTCAGCAGCATTAGCACTGCTGTCTCATTCCATGCAGCCAGGCTTCATCCAAATACTAAAATGCCTTTCCATATCATCAGCTGGATTTACCCAGAGCCTGGTCTGCTTTATGCTGCCCCATGCAAATTACTATTTCTTATCCATTATTCTGATTACAAACTCAAAACAGATTAAAAGGTGAGGGTAGATTTTCCTGTGTTCCACAATGCTTTGCCTTGCTTCATCCTTTATATGAGATGGGAGGTTCTCCAGCAATATTAAACAGGAGGCCCAGAGGTCACAATGTCCTTCCAGCCCTGGTGTATGCAACCCTTCAAGATCAGCTCTGAAGCCTCTGAGGGGTTTCTGAGCAGTGCTGTCTCTTCCCAGAGCTCAGCAGTGCCAGAGCATCAATACTCTCACTTCCGTGGAGTGGAACTGGACACCTAACCCTGCACTGGGCTGAACACACACCCTCTCTGGGAATTAAATCAGACACAGTGAGTGATGCCAGAAAATACTGAAAAATTGGTCTCCTGAGGTAGGTCAGAACAGCCTCTAATCCCAGTTAGAGGATGGGTGGGGTCTGGCAGCTAAAAAGAAACACCTTAGCATCCCTTTGCTAGTTCAAGAACTAGCACCTGCAAACAATACTGCATTTATCACAGGACACTGTTTAATACAGCATTCTGATTTTTATATTTCATTCCCCATTCTAAAAACTAGCCAAGCAACTTGTCTGTTTCCAAAACTAAAAGATGCTTTCCAGAAAAATTTCTACAAACACACCCAGCAGAGTCCCAGAGATCCTGACTTAAATTACAAGGGGTTTCTTTCCCCTTGTAAAAAAGAGCATCTGCCATATGCAGATTTTACTGTTCTTATAAAATGTGAGAGAGCAGAGTTGCCAACTGTGGCTTTACATCTCCCAATCCTTCCATTCTCACTCCCACCCAAAAATCTTCTTTTCTCTCTTTCCAAATGGGAGTAATTTTTTAAAAGAATCTGGAAAATGAGCGAGTGGGAGAGCAAATTAAACTGGTTTTAATCTTAATTTGTAAAATTTTGGGAGAAGAAAATCAATGTAAAAGAAAAATCTAGATAATTTTAAAGGAAAATATCTGCTTCAGAAACTATGTAAAATACTATTACTAAGCTGTGCTGCAAGTCTGAGGTAAGAGGAGGGCCTCATGTTAAGTTTACACCCTAGGCATTTCTATTTTGAACTCTTCTGCACTATCAACAAGGTATAATAAACATAATATAATATTTAAAATAACTACTGTGAACTATGTGGAAGTTTTTTGCTCAGGCTTAAAAGGCATTTTCTTATACCAAGGAAAAATAGCTTAATTCTTGTGATTAACAACTCTGAGTGTTAGAAAAATTTACTTATTTTTGTTTTGCATTGAATTAAATTTTTTTTAGAAAAGACAAAATTTTAGGAGAACCAAATAAAAAATGACCCAGTGGCTCTGACAGCAGATTATACAACAAGCTGTGAACTCCTCAAGCAGATCTCTCCCCATAATTTCTCAAGCTCTATAAAGGTCACTGCTGAAGTTAGTTATCCGTGCATCTTGTTACTCCACTTATTTTTTATGCCTTTGGTTTTTCCAAGGCAGTTATTCAGCTACCCTTGATTGCTACCTGAAGACCAGGAATAAGTCAGCAGATAATCTGTATTCTTAACTGGGAGACTTACATTTTATCACCTGTCAAGGCAGGGAGGAAGAGAATGAGAAAATATCAGTGAAGTGCTGTGCAAACATGATATGAGGGAAGATGACGGATCAACAAAGCTTTAGCAAAGCCACTGATGGGAAGAAAACAGGGCTGGATTTGAAACTATGGCTATAGAAAACCAACACTGAGCACATAAAACAGAAGTGTTTGGGACAGTATATAAGAAAGGCTTCCTCTGTTGAGAGGCTGCTGCCATGGTCTCACTGAACACTTGTTCCATCAGACCCTGCTCCCTACAGAGCCTCTTCCACAGCCCTCCACACTAAACTGCTGGTCAGAGGAACGAGGTCTGGAAAATCCAGGCATTACCATCTGTTGTAGGATGAGACACTTCACCTTGAAAAAGGATGGGAAAAAATACTGCTGGTCTATACTCTTGGGCTACCAGAGCCTTACACTTTAGGCAGAAGCCTTATCAGTGCTCAGAGAAGACCAAGTCCACCAGGGACTGAACACATGGCACACTCCCAGCATCCACACCACATGGTGCTCCAAAGGTTCAGGTCTGCTGGCTATACTGTCCTTCAAACAAATTCCCAAGGATGATGAGACACTGCTGATGGAGACTATCAACTCAGTGGTCCTAACTGATTTGCAATTCCATCAGCTGAATTCTGCCTATTGGGGCTTTACCAAGCTTTTAATTGAATACGGGAGACATTGCAAATCTCAATTAAAATGATGAATTCAGCCTGTATTATTAATGTCTGTTTTCCCTGTCACAGTTGATTTTATCAGGCACTGAGCAAACTCATGCTGGCATCCAATAGGCATGCCCTTTTCATCCATCCCTGGTCCAGACAGAGATTGCCTGGACATGAAGAGTAAAGAAGAGATATGATTAAGAAACTCAACCATTAGTTTGGGCAATGCTTCAGTTTATCCTTGTATATATTATGATGATTAGATAGTGCCTCTAAAACAAGGGTCTCTAAGCACTTCAAGTATTCCAGCACATGGAATTCTCCTGTGAGGAAAATATTGCTGCTGACAAGTAATCTGAGAAGCAAGGAGACTGCCATGACAATCCCCACTGCAGAGTGGTATCTGCAAGATAATTGCTTTCATGTGAAGGTGTAACAGAAATACGTAACTGAGACCAGTGGAACAGACCTTCTCCAGAACTACAGCTGACTCTGCTTAGCCCAGCTGGTGTTAACCATGGGGAGCCAGCCTGGGACCTCCCCAATGACTATGTGCAGCAGTTCTAGAGAGGAGAGATGCTGTCAGAGCGCTGCCTTGCCCAGAGCGTGGGGTATAAATAGCATCGCTATTGCCAGTGGGGGCACTGAGAATGTGGAGCAGGACAAGCTCCCTCCATGTCCTCACCCACTCGGAGCCAGAAGCGCTGTCACATCTTGTTTACTCTCTGGTTTGCACTGCCTGTGTCAGCAGAGATGGGAACAGCTGGAAATTGAGGTTAGTTTCTGCTCTACGAGAGCCAAAGTGAAAAATGAGAATTGCAGGTTGTTGGCTTTTTTGCTTGTAAATTGAGTGAAAATGGCCACCTTTCTTTCAGGATGAAATAACAGATTCTCTTTACATTGACATCTGGAAATAGGAACATTTTGCATTTTATTCCAGGTCCAACTTACTTGATACATGCCTCCATACAAAAAATTCTGAAACTAGAGGTAAAAATTGAATAAAATCCTTAGAATTAAAATTGTAAATACATAAATACCTTACGTATAAATAGAATATAAACCCGAGAGATTCCTAAATAAATGCTTTTGTCATGATCCAAAGGCTAATTTGGAGGAAAAGTTGTTGATGATGAGAGAGCATAACATGCACTAGAAACTTCTAGAAGCAAAGTCCCAGTCCTCCCCAGAGGAACGCTTCCTAGCCTTACCAGAGAAATTAGCTGGTCTGGCTTTGGGCTTTGCACAAGGCAAACTCACAGGATCCACACATGAGGACTAATAAAAATGTGGGGGAAGAAATTACAGCCTAAATAAATTAAGGATTTAGAAAAAAGACTTGGTCTCTCTCTCTCATTTTCTTGAACAGCGGCAAAGCCTGAATTTAGGAACTAGCACTAGGAAACCAGAAAGGTTTAAGTAATATAGTGCTATTTGGAATCTGCTTTGGAAAAGCTCTGGCTTTCCACAAAAAGTAAAAAAGTGCAAGTAACATTAAATAAGTACTCTAGGAGACTAAAATCCATCAATGCCTAAAAGCTTTTCTGGATTGAACTGTTACAATGTAACTATGAGTTTCAGAAGGAACAATACAGAGCAGATGAGGTCTCCCCAGAAGTTTTGCAGAAGTTTTTTTCCGCTTATGTTCTCCAGGTATTTTCTCTGCCTTTGAACCAATTTTTTCCCCTCAAGTTCTAGGAGTCTAATAGAAACATTAAATTTCCTGAGGTTTTCTTATCTGTGGGAACACACACTAACTCTCCCCAGGGACTATGCTAGAGGCACCCAGCTCTGTCTTTGAATATTCATATGACTGCAGTGGCTCAATTAAAGATATTTCAAAAATATGACCAGCGCCAGTTCTGTTCCTAACAAAAAATCCAGCATCCTCTTTTCAGTGGAACTAGATCAATTTACTCCAAATCAGCACCTGCCCCAGTTTTCAGAACATCAGAAATAGAAATTAGTTCATGTCAGAAGCCACAGAAAAATGGCTCTGCTTAATATAGTAAGAGTTTGTTACAGTTTCTGGCCTTTTTGCAGCACTTCTGCATTTTCCATCTCCCAGTTTCCCAGGGTTTAGCGACAGCTCTACTGAGAAGCTCTCTAGAATAAGATGTGGCATGGAAGTGATTTGCTATGACTTCTTACACTAGCAAAGCACTCACCACAGATGCAATTACCCCCAAAAATATCTGGGCCGTGGGGTTTATTTGTTTCCAAGATGTGATACAAATTTCATTGGCAGAGTAACTCTTGTTAATATCAGCAGTCTCTTCATTAAAGCGATGCTTGAGTCTGTCTATATTAGCAAAGTCTTTCCAGGGATGGGTCCTCACCTGAGCCTTCACTCTTTGTGCATATTTAAGGTTATATCTGTCCTCCAGCTACTTCTGGAAAAGCACGTTGTCTCTGCTCTGGAGCCCCTCATTTGGCCTTTCAAGTGGGTCATCCTCAAAGAGAAAGCCAGGATATTGCTTCAGTGGAGGAGGGGGATGAGTAATCTCAACAAACAAGGCTCATCAGCACCTTGGCTGACTTAGTTTAAGCAACCACAGAAAAATATTTTTCTGGAAGAAGTGGCTTGAAAGGGAATTATGTTGTTAATGTTAACTAATTTAGCAAGCAGCCTTGCAACTGTTATTTATCACAATTAATTGACTGTGCCATCAGCACTAGTAAGATAGTGACTAGGAAACAGCATGAGAGTACCCAGCACTGCACAAAGAGATAGCAAAAAATAAGTCTTCTGGAGATAGATCTGTTTTGCAAAGTGCAAGAGAGAAACAAGACAATATCCTGGGGAAAACGATGTATGGAAGCACAGACTTCAGTCCAGCCCTGACAGGCACAGACACCCTCTTGCTTCAGTGAAGCACCATGGCACTAATCTAGGCAGAAGAGTGGTTTTGTAAATTGGACTGTCGGCAGTAAGAAAACAGCTGCAGGTGTTCTGCTGGCTCGAGTCATCAGGAGCCAGGGATGTCTGAAGGAATACCTGTAACCAGCCAAGGGAGCTAAAACTTCCCCAGGGACCGAGTCACAAAAGCTGGAGGGGAGTGAAGACCTTTAAGGTGTTTTGTCCAGGTTTATTTTAAATTTGCCAAGTGATGAGGAGATTATTGCACTGACTAACAAATTTCACAACCCAGGAGACTTCTTGCTATTAATCTCAGATTTTCCTTTCTCCTCCTCTTCCTTTTAAGATTATCATCCCATAAACCCCAGCTCCTCTTCCACAACTGCCCTCCTTATCATGAACATTTTCAAGCATAGTTTTATCTCTTTCCCCAGCCCCATGAAAACAGCAGGTGAAGGAGTGAGGTCAGTGCCCAAGTCCAAAGCACAGAACCAGGTGGTGAGGAGATGCACAAGATATTCCATGTCAGATAGGGTGGACTCAGGGCAGAAGGTAGATGTACCTTTTTTATGAGCAGGTACCTTTTTTTATCAGCAAAAAACTATGGGATGTAGAGCAGAAATGGAGAAATGAGGAGATGAAGAGTGGGAAAGTGCAGAGGACTGAGCAAGGGGAATCCTATGTGTTCACTACTCTAATAAACTGCCTCACCAGAGAGAGAAGATGGAGAAAACCTTAAACCCAACTTGGATTACCCTGCTAAGTCTTCTGGCCTAGAGCCCACTTCACACCTTCCAACCCAGAGCTTCCCCTGGTCCTCCTCTCATTTTCCATCCACATGGCACCTTGCCACAGGCCTCTTTTCCCCTCAGATTTGCAGTTCTTCTATTGCCTTAAGTTCCTCCTTCATCTGACTGCCTAGAAGTGCCCAGCTGCTTCCTTAAGCTTATTGGATAAGTTAAATAACAGCTGTGTAAGAAATGTTATTTTAATTTACAAGCTATCACACTTATTGCCTTTTGGGGACAATATAAGCAACTATGAGAATTGTAAGGGACAGTAAAAAGCATTCTTATTGGTAGGATCCAGGGGTAGAATAAATTTACAGGAAAGATTAGATATGAATCTGTTCTGTCCACTTCTATGAAGTTACAGAATTTTGTAACTCTTCTGTTACAGAACCTTCCCCTATGATTAAGTCCTTTTTGTAAGAAAATAACCCCACTGGCTTCAGCTATGCTCCTTATCAGCACTTCAAAGACCACAGGTCTCCCAGAGCTTCCAAATAGGAGATGCTCTTGTTCATCTACACTGGGTAGAAGAATGAGCTTGATAATCAACACACACATGCACCCCTGTCCATATTGATATGTCTGTACCAGACTATGGGGAGATTTATTCCCCATAATTGGTAAGTAAACTGAAAGAAAGAAAAAGCCTTTCTGTTAGAAAAGGGGGCACTGAAATTTTGAGGATGGTGAAGTGACTGTCCTTATTTGGTCTAATGATTCATTTTACAGGAGATCTCATTCAGTGGGCTGGATTTCAGAAAAGCACAGTAAATGGAGGGAAAGCAAAAATAATCCAAATATGCAAAAAGATAGACTCAATCAAGTCACACTCACATCAAATTCCATTATTCAATTACAGCTAAATAAACTACTGTATCAAACAATGCAATCCTTTTTAATATGATGTATTTGAATTACTGGAAATGGATTTTTTATATTAGATTTATAGAGAAGAACACAGAAATATTACACTGCACTCCAAATTGGAAAAGGCAAAAATATGTTTAAAAGTCGAATACTTTTCACATCTAGCTTTCATCCTGAAGGACATGCATTTAAAACTGAGTCAGAACTGACATTTATAAATAATCACCCCTTTCTTTACTTATAGAGATTAATTTAAGAGAATTCAGGCACTCTATATTTGCATTTGAGATGTGCTCATAAGAGACCAGACTTCCCCATCCAGGAGAATATTACAGAGCTGGAGATCATTACCGACCAGCTCTGCTTGCAGAGATCCCTGTCACCCTGGCTACCCAGCCTGTTCCCTTCAGGCAGGAGACAACTCACATTCCAAGAGATTTAAGTAAGATCAAACCCTCTCAAAAACCCTGCCATGTCAGCACTCCTAGTAAAACTGTCTTTACATTCTTCTTTCAAACAACCCTTGGAGCAAAACATAGGTTAATGGATTTATTCAGGAGACCTCTTGATGATTTAAAAGCAGCTTTCACGTTCACCACCCCCCCCACCCCCCCGGGCACTGCACTCCTGTACTCACAATTCACTACCCTGCTCCTCTGCCACCGTGTTCCTCTACCTGAGCTTTGCTGCAGGCAACAGTCTGAGCATTCAAACTGCACCTGTGTCCCCACCCACCCCCTCCACAGAGACAGGAGGTGCAGGGGCAGAGGGAGAACTGAGGTCCTCTAGCCTGTGGTCAAGTCTGTGGGGTGTTTGCTAACCCCCAGCCTGCCTCTGGAGTGGCTGCAGCCATCACCTTCCCTTCTCCAAGAAAACACTGCTGCTTGTGTGCACTTGCAGCTCTCTATTTCTCCCCTCTCTGCTATGATGCTGCAGCATTTCCAGTATAACAGGATTTTTGAGACCCTTCATTTTTGTAAGCAGTGATGTGAGTGATCAAAGAAGCAGCTGGGAGAGGGTTAGGGGTCCCTATCTGGTGCCTTGTGCCTGCAGCACAAAAAGCAGATTAGCTGCAGAGGTACAAAGCAACGAACACCCTCCTGTTTGCTGTGGAGCCCCTGGGGACAGCAGTCACTGTTGATTAGCTGAACTGGAGAAATTTATTTTATTTCTGAGTTGTTTTTTTCAAAAGTCTAGGTTGAAGACTCTGGGCCTGACATTTCCTTCCTTCCAACATGGGTGGCAGATATGCTACTTGGCAGGCAACCTAGGAGACTCATGCAGACATTTTAAATGATGACATCTATACATGTGAGGAAAAGATTTGATAGATGCAAAGAAATGTTAAAGGAGAAAAGCACACGAGCTAATGATGGCCATTCATTTTAGAGCCATAACACAGTACGTACTAAGAACTTACTTTTTTACTTTTTATTCTGATGGAAGAGTGGCCACATTTAGCGTTCATGAATGCCAGCAGCATTCCTTCCATGGGAAGGTTGATTGCAGCACACCCTGTAAGGGGCTTGCCCCCTTCTAGTCTTTTATAGCAAAAATTATCTGCGAAAGGCAACTCCATTCCACTGACTTGAGAATAGACTTGCTTCTCAAGGTATATTTTTCTGGCAACAATATATATAAGGGTATTACAGTACCATTATTATAAAGAAAACAATCCATGTGGAAAGTTTGTGCCATGGCTATGACCTTGGAGCACACATACAGTCTGTTTTTGGAAAAGACTGGAAAACTCACAGCTCCAAAATTTTCCATGAAGAGCTTATGGGAAAAAAGAAATAAACAAACCTGAATGAATGAAAATCAGGTTATCAGACTATTTTCAAAACAGATGTGTTTCAGGCTGCTAAAAAAAAAAGCAACTAGGGAACACAGATGTGCAAAATTAAATACTTATTATCCTACATACACTCTAGTACATGGAAAATCATGATCTGCTGGCATCGGCAAGAATTATCTTCAAACTCTAAGGAACAAATGAAAATTGCAAGACATTGCAGATATTTAGGATATCTCAGGAGCCTGTGAAGAAATGCTCTGCATTGAATTGTCAGCCAGCACAATTATGTTATGCCATTTATATTAAACACTTCTTACATACCAATTTGTACATGGTTTTCAAATTCATGCTTAATGGAAGAACTCAAATGAAACAAAACATCTGATCACATAAAGTTTCCACTTTTGGTGGTTATCTGCACTCAAAACCCAGAAGGTAGTTTAAATAAAATCAGATGGAGGATAGGTAAATTAATATATGTGCATGCATGTGGACATTCCCACATTCCGACATGTGTGTGTGATGGAAATCAAAACTGAAAACAGGAGACATTTAATGGATGCTTATATCATCAGATGCCTGTATTATATTAGCAATCTGCCCTTCTCTTGAAAGAAATAAAAGTAGGGCTTTTGGGTTTTTTTTTTACATTAAAGACAACATATGGTCTTCAAATTATGTATATGAAGTTTGTGCTGTCATCTACAGGAATCCAGTAAAACATCAATTTACGTAGTCTTAAAACTAAGACTGCCTATCATTAAATGTATTTGACCACCAAAAGGTTGCATTGCTGAGTCCTTACTGGACACCCATTACAGACAGACACAAAACACTAATCACAACATTAATGTTGTACTGACATTACAAAAGAACACTGCTTATTTAAAGCAATTAAAACAATAACTAGAAGCTACATAGAAGACTAAGTAAATTTTATTAAAACACAAGGTAGCTGCCAACAGCCTGATGGTATAAGTCTTGCTGGTTTCAACACTCAATTCATCGACACGGGAGAAAAGCCAGAACTAAGGGAAATGCAGACCATCTGCTCAATCCAGATGCAGGAGAACGCACCTCCAAAGCTATTTACCACCAACCAACAGAGATAAGATCAATTTAATCATCTAACTATAGATCTAAGAGATTTTTTGGCACTGAAAGTAAAACTGAACTACATCCGAACTGAAAGAAAACTTGGCTGTTTTTCTCACCTTTAGCATCTCTCTCCGTATAAACCAATTCTAAATAAAAGAGATAACTGGATATGGCAAATAGTATTGAAACAAATGCGTGCACACGAGCAGCCAACAACAGAATCCCGGTCCCTCTGCTGCATGTTCCAAACGTGCCTAATTGATGTAACCGGCAATGAGCTTTACCTGCAGCTTTTAAGTTCCTAGAAAGTCACAGTGCGCACACACACGATTTCCTTGCAATCCCAGACCCATTTCAAAACACGAATTAAGCCCCCGTGCCCGAAGAAGAAATTAAGTGGGAAAACGTCTTACCTTGAAATTATGAACCTTCTCGTATTTTGGAACATGTTCATTTTCCTTCAGAGTTGCTCTTCGGACGAGCGACGTCAACTGCGAATAAGCAAAGAGTTTAAGAGGTTGCCAGATCGTCACGGACGCCTTGCGAGCACCCAGTTTCATGCCCAGGGCTGCGAGCAGCAGGTCGCGCTGGCGGCCCTGGTGCCCGGCGCGGTGCCCCGCGGTGCCTCCGGTTCGGTGCGCTGCCCAGGGCTCCC
>VWZU01006789.1:1101105-1166036 GCA_013397095.1 Sterrhoptilus dennistouni
CCCTCCCAGAGCGGCCCGGCCCATCTCGACCCGGCCCGGCCCCTCTCGCAGCGGTGGCTCCGGGAGAGGCGCCCGTGGCGTGAGCCGGGCACCGCTGGAACATGGCACCTCTGCCCTCCCGGGGGTCCCACGGCAGGCAGGGCAGCGACCAGCAGCCCCAGGGGACACGGCGAGAAGCGGCTCTCCCCGACCCCCCGTCTGCCGTGTCCTGTGCACCAGGAGGACGGCCAGGAGCGGGTAGTGTGACCGCTGATGGGCACCACTCTTCCCTTAAAATTACGTTTTGCAGTGCTTTTCCTGTGAAAACATGCTCACCAAATCTCACAGCTTGTAGGGGTGTGAACACAAATGTCACCCCAAGTTCATTGCAGCACTCCATCCAGCAAAGACCTTAACCCCCAACTGCTGGTGACGCCTCTCTTTGGGAATTTACAGATCCTAACAGAAGGGGAATGACCAGTCTCCCACTGGACCGAAAGCTGAAGTTTGGATGCAAGTAGCGATGAAATGTGCCCAGGGCAGTCTGCTCCTGCCAGCCCTCACACAAACTATTTCACACAACCATTAAAGCCTTGAACTTAGCTGCCACAGGAGCCGGGATCGGGGCTGACAGAGGAGCAGGGCAGACTGTGTCACACCCACCCGGAGCAGCTCAGGCGGCTCCTCCAGCTGAGCACTGACAGCCGGGAGGGCTCACTCGATGGTCACTCTGCCTTCTGGTGCGCTCCAAGCATTTGTGAACGGTCTTTGTCAGAGACAGCAGGAACGGACCCTTGATCTGACTGCAGCCAAGCTTTACACCGTGGGGCTGACCCCTCTCCTGAGGTGCAGGGTGCCGGGGAGCTTTCCTTGCCTGCCTGTGCAGACAGCCGGCGCGCAGCCCTCCCTCCCCCCCCTGCACAGGCTGCCGCACTGCAACCGCTCTCCCTGCTGCAGCAGAGGTATTTTTATCTCTCCTGAGTCAGAAACCAACCACAAGCACAGTTTGTCACAAGCTTCTGGGTGGAATTGGTATGTGCTTTGCCGCTGGATCAGAGTGTTCCAGTTTAGCTGAGTCCTGCCAATACAGCTGAGAATAGGGCTCCCTGGGAGCCCCTCTTCTGTTCTCTTGTGTGGCCACCTGTACCTTCCCAACAGGTTTTAAAAATCTACTGGGTTTCAGGATAGGGTCATGGTGCAGAGATTAAGGATCAAGGCTGGTGTTTCACTAAACACTAATCTGCAATACAACTACTAATTGAAACACTGGCTATAGGTTATACAGGAGAATGCTGCCAGACATTACTGGCTCATACAGGGCTCTGACTCAGCTCCCGGTTTCAATACAGGCAGGAGGCTGCTTGATCCATCCTATCAAGAAATACTTTTCCTACAACTACCTCAATCTGCCTGTCTTGCTTTTAACCACTCCTTTCTCCTGCAGGTGAATTCTCCTCTAGCATTTTTCTGTCCATCCCTGCAAGTGTATTAACACTCCATGGCAATAGGAGATCAAGAAAACTGAGATGACAAGTACAGGGTGACAAAAATTGACCACTTCATCTACACGAAGTGTGAAAATAGCATGGACTCAGTGGAGGAGGAAACAGGCAGGCTTTTGACCTTTCCTTTCCTCTAAAGTCACTTCATGGTTTAATTCCCAATAACTACCTCAGGTGAAAGTCCTCATGGAACAAGGTGGTCCTGCACCTGCCCCAGAGGAGTCATTCTCTCCAAACAACTTTGAGTGACAATAGGCTCAGGAAGTTAAGTCATGAATTCTAAAAGCATTTCATTATACTTTTCTTTGCAACCCAAAATTCCTCTTATTTTTTAAAGGGAAAAAATGCATCATCAAAACTTCATATTGGAAATAAATTCTTTGAAAATGGAATTTGTTGGAAATAACATGGTGATTCAATAAATTTACTATCAGAATCAACTCATTATTTTGTGTAATTCCACTTAAGAAACAAGGTAAAGCAGGCTGAACTTCCCTTTCAATAGCTAGTAGAGCACATATCTGTTTTTTGGCATACTTACTTCTGAATTGTCAACTTCCCTTTTCCTAAATCTGAAGAACTGAGTTATTTTCAATGGAACTTTAGAGTCATGCTAGTAGAAACAGATCTCTGGATCCTGGAAAATTAAGTCTAAGAATGCCAATAAAAAGGTAAGTGAAACTACCCAACAGGGAAAGGTCCTATCTCATGGCTGTAATTATGAAAATGCTTTATAATCTGGAAAGCAGTTATATGATTATGAATTTTAATTTTAACACTGCTTTGTGTTACAGTACTATAACAGAGACTGCTTATTGGTTTCACATAAATCAGCTTCCCGTTGTTCATTGTGAAGCATTTTCTGCTGTTTACAAATAAAGTACTGGGCTCACACCTACCCTTACAGCCATTTGCCTGGGCTATATGCTCTACCGTAGTGTACAGCAGAAACAGAGATTGAAAGAAAAATAAAGCCATAAAGCTAGCACCTGAAAAATTTAAATTTATACAACTGCTTTCAGATTACACAATTTTATAATGTTTATGCTCATTCTTCTGCCATTGCCTAACTTTGGCTTTGGATAGTAATGATTTCCTTTACACAGACCAAATCCCTTCTTTTGAAAACCAAACTGAAGAATTTCTGTTGTACACACCTTCCTGACAGCAGTTTGGGTTATCAGGCAGGTCCAGATCTTTAACTTTCTATTATGTGAGATAATAAAGTAAGAGAGAACAAGCCACTGTCCTCAGGTAGCCCTAGTCACTGCAGAGATGAGTCATCCCTGAGAGCAAACAAGTGAAGTCAGGGGCCTGAGGCTTAACTCAAATCCTGCAGGAAGCTATCCACTCACAAGACACCCTCCTGCTCCAGGATGTCTGTGCTGTCTCTACTGCCTGTAGCCTGCAGGTCCTGCTCCTCTTCTTACACCTTTGGCTGGCTTTCCACCCGTGGCTCCTGCACTCCCACCCACCAGCAAAGTCTCCTCTCCAGAGCCCTTTCATTTTCCAACAAATTATCTTTATAACTTGCTCTGCCTGAAGATACTGTCTGCTACATATTGGATGAAAAAGAGGTAAAAATCTGAAGAAGGAAGTAATTTCCTTTTCTGTTTCCTAAGTCTTAATTTTTTTTAATTTTTTTTTTTTGTAATTGTGCGTGACAAACATTTGCAATCACAATTGCACATGCAGGGAGCAATATGCTGTGCAGACTCCATGAGGAAGGAAACTGCAAGGCTGTCATTCTTACATTTAATTTCAGGATGTGATTTCACAGGACTGAGGTGAACTGAAAATGGAATGACTGGAAACAACAGCTGAGCAACTTCTCAGCAGAGCATGCAACCAGAGCAGCCTCAGTCCTGTACATTTTAGTGATTTAAGCACTAAAAAGCCAAACCCAGCAACCCAACAGCCTTTAAACCACAACACCTGTTTAGAGATTCTACATTGTACATATGGACTGAAGGGAAAAGGAAAAAAAGACTATTCAATATATATTCAATGCTATTTCAAATATTCCCATTTATTATAAAACCTCAGCTGTAAGACTGGTTCAGTTTAGGTCCACTTTCCTTACTTGTCCCTGGAGGAGTCCTTCAGGGCACAGGGGGAACAGCTGTTCTCTGGAGCACTATTTGCTCTCAGTGTTAGCTGGATAATGTATGCATATTTTCTGGTACTAATCTCCCAATCAGTAAGTCTTATTATGAAGCCTTCACAGAATTGATTTAAAAGTCATCCACGACTTGCAGTAAATTCCAATTAGTCTTTCTCTGAAAGACACATTATGTAAGTTTAATCCAGTCACACAGTTCAGTCGACATCGTACAAATTATCTTTCTAAAAAGGGAAATCAGTGCATTCCCATTTGTTGAGTAATAAAGTGGAATTACTTCAGGGAAAAAAACCCCAAAACCAAACCCAAACCCAAACAGAAAATTTCAAGTCAGGTTAAGATCACAGGTCCTAGAATAACCAGATTATAATTGATCAGTTGATCCTGAAGCCCATGTGCATTTCCAATACAATGGAATGTTTAGTTTTCTGAGCACCTGGCTCCACTCTCAAACACATTATCATGTTTTCTTCAGAATGCATGTGTAGTACACTGCTGGCTTTTCATTCTCAAATGGTATTCTCATGTTGCTATGACTAAATATGCTTTTATTGCTTCAGAATTTATATATAATATGATCCCTTCCCCGTATTTTAATAATAACCAGCAGTTATATTGCATGCATTTTTTAAAAACATCAAAGATGCTGCCCTATGGTACATGTATCAAGAAACATTCGGTTTACTATGCAGTGAGCCACTGTACATTTTGCAGTATTCTGTTTCACTATAAAGCTAACTTAGCCAAATGCATATGCTCAGAAAATCCTTGCTTGTATGAACACTTTATAAGCATATTTTACGGCCTCAGTACATGATTTTCAAAAGCTAATCAGTCAGATTGTGAAACTGAGCCCAATTTCCTAAATGCTGCTCTTAGTGGAAGTTTGTTCCAAGAAAAATATAACTTTCCCAGTCATATCTTTCATAGGATTGTTCTGAAGGGGAAAGAGGAGCCCAAAATTTTACTTTTTATTTAAAAGTAGTGATAATCTGCTTTCAGTGAAATTTCTTCACTTGTAGAAAGCTAATTCCAGGCATAGCCTCTGCCCACATGGTATGTGCAGAGGGTAGGAATGCTATTTAAAGAAAAGTTCAGCCTGAAAGATGACATCTCAGAAGCTGGGTGGGAAGGACCATCACACAGTCTCAGCCAGCGGGGACTTCTCTTGCTGCCATTCCAGCACAGCCACATTTACCTGGCACATGGACACCTTCAGGCTCCCACAGTGCTCAAGTAGAATGGAATCTCAGGCAACACAGAGCTCTGCTTTCAGTTACCCACAGGGGAGTTGGGTTTAAGTCATGCTTAAATGATGAAATCTTACTACTGAGAAAAGTTCTGGTTTTTGTAACAAAGTTTTCCAAATGGACTGACTTCTAATTAAATCAGACCTTCCCCACTCCCTCCAGTAAAATACTTATGGCAAAATCTAAAGAAATGGCTATTTATATTTTTCATAAAAGTTTATAGGACTTCCATATCTGGTAATGAACATTTTTATATCTAGAATTTTAAAAGAAGGTTTAAAAAATGTTTAATTGCAAATTTAATTAACAAATTCAGCCAAAATGCTGGCTTGACCTAAAGTAAGGCTGTTAAATAAAACAAAATTTTAAAAAATATTCAAATCCAATGTTTAAATTATGGAAAAAACATTGCCTGGTATTGCTGCTAGAAATTACTGCATCAAAAGTGAGTTCCTTCAGTACTGCATTGTGCAATACAATAAAAGTGTATTGGCATTATTTGAGAAGACTGGATGTTTCCAGTGGTGTACTTACCATAGCATGCTCATAAAAAAGTAGAGAGATCTTAAGGAAAGCCAATAGAAAAGTTTTCTGTAGCTTTAGTCCTAAAACCTACCAGTCACTGCAGCTGATTGGGATCTGGGTTTATTTTGTTCCTAGTGGCTGACAGGTTTGTAGATTTGCTCCTGGAAATTACT
Source organism: Sterrhoptilus dennistouni (assembly GCA_013397095.1). Classification (NCBI taxonomy): domain Eukaryota; kingdom Metazoa; phylum Chordata; class Aves; order Passeriformes; family Zosteropidae; genus Sterrhoptilus; species Sterrhoptilus dennistouni. Next base: position 1,106,657 of record VWZU01006789.1, read on the forward strand.
GATGTGGACCTTTGGAATGACAATTCCAAACTGTGCACCAGCAAAAACCACCCATGTGACTATTCCTCTCTTTCAGTTACTGGTAAGGCAAAACCAATGAACATTTACTTTTCTGGATAGTGGCACAAAAGCAAGGCATTTTCAGTGGCAAATGCAACCCGTTCATTTCCTTGGAGGGGTGGGGATATATTTTGGTATTTAACTATGGATCTAGACATGGCAAAAATAAAATAAAATTTTCTCAGTACCTTCAGGAAGAAGTTCTGCTTTTGATCTGGTTCTGGAGGTCTTTGCTTATATGAAGTGACTTGGCTTTCAGGGAGGTCAGCAACTGGCCCATCATGTACAGGTAATTCCAGGGCTTTCCTCACACTGCATAGGTACAAATCCCACTACAGGGATGTATGTGGGTACGTGGTAGGGGCATGTGCAGGTAGGGGTGTGATGTTGCAATCAGTAATGGTGCTCACTGGGTTTTATAAGCTATAGCTACAAGGTCCTTTATGCAGCATAAATAGTGATATGCATCCTCACAGAGTTGCATTGTGGACAAAGAGGTGCTGTCCTGCCCTCAATCCAGGACAAGCAGGAGCCATGGGCCTCTTCCCTGCAGACACCAGTGCAAGATGTCCCCATGGCTCCAGCTGCCTCTGTTAAAATAACCCACTGTTCCAGCCCTTTCCCTAAAGACGGACATCCAGCCTGCCTGCAAGAAGCAGGATGTGACTGTGTGACAAAAGGAGAGCTGCCACCAAGCTGTGTGACACTGAGGTGGGAGATGCCAATCAAACACCATGATAAAAGCTACCCAAAAAGCTAAGAAATGAGCTACTAACCCTCTGACTGTGGTGAGGAAAGAAGTTCCCACGCCTATGAGTTCAATCTGAGGCATCAGCCTCAGAAACGGTCTCCTTGCTTTGTAGTAGCTCCTTACCACAGTCCCATTCTTCTGCCTGGAAACAAACTGCATTAAAAAGGGGCCAACCCCAATCAAATCTGGAAAAGTACAGAAGGAGACCAAGAACTGGTAGAGGACAGAAAGTACCACCTCCCTGCCACAGGGGCCTGGCAGCATCACTGTTCTCAAACCATTCAAGACAATTTGTGAGAAAGAAGAAAAGCATCATTAAACACTGGAATTTGTCTCCAGTAAATCCTCCAGGCAAAGACTGTCCTTTACAATCTTGCTTTCTGTCCTTCTCATCTACCCTCCATCCTTTATGGTTTTGGTCCGTCATATCTTCCTCCCCTCCTGCCAGGAGCCTGGGCCATGGAGGTGGTATGCTAAACAGCGAGTTAAAGCATATGCCTTGGTCAGGTACTCCTCTTCCTGGGCAAGACAGGAGCAGAGAGACTGGGAGGACTACTCTCATAGTTTAAGTTAATTATCTCACCAAGACACATTGCTAAACCAGAGCTAGAGAGATCTGTCTTACAGCTGTAAGGCTTTCAAGAAGAGGAGCTGATGAAACAAGGAGCTCTGCCTAGGGGAGCAACCCTCACCCTGGCCAGCAACACAGAGACTTCCTCAGCAGCTTCTCCCTCTTGCTCTCATTGAGTCAGCATTTCCTATTTCAGCTGAGAGCATTGCATTTTCTTCCCATCCCTTTGTCTGGGATATGTCTCCCTGCTGGTCTGCAGAGAGCTGTGCTGCTGTGACCGAGGCTCGACTGATATTCGTTGCAGCGAAGGGTCACTCCAGCAAAAGCCTCTTGACTCATGACATGTCAAGGCAGGCTGTACTCCAAAAAGACCTTAAAAGTAATTTATAAATGCCATGTGCTCTATAGGAGTGACAGCACTTAAAATGTAATGCAAACTGGCAGCTGCATGAATGCTCCTCTTTTGGCAAATGCTCTTTATTACTGATACACTAAATTAAAGTGTTGTAAGAGAAAACAGGCTGTTAAGACTAATTGTTTGAAATCACAAGGGACTGGTGGTTTTATTCCTCATCTGACCCATACTGTTATGAGGATTTCCTCAAATAAAAGGAAAGATAAAAATAAAAGACAAATTTAACCGTATATTTTGATAAGGAAATAAATGTTGCATTTCCTGTATAATATCCATTTAAGAATCTTATAGATAAAAGCAGTTTCTACAATCAACCTCTGTTATTTTTTTGTAACTGAAAATGTATACACTTAGGGATAATGAAAATTGTGTAATCCACAAGGTCTTTCTATTCATATATTTATTAGGTGTTTTTTAATTTTTTCTTTGTGGAATATTAGTTTTGGCTACTGGTACAACATGGGCAAATGGTATGGAAATTTCTTTTTATATCTCATCAATATTTTCTTACCTGATGTATAATACTCATTTCACATTTGTCTTGACTGGCAGTCTAATGCATCTAATATTAGCCTTTTTTTGTTCTACATGGTAATTCAATTTAGACTAATTCAATGTATGTTATAATTGAAAACTGCAGCTCATTAATTTCTAAACACCCTTTGTATTTCAGACTACACCTGCTCCTTTGGCACAGCCTCTATTTTGAATCCATCCACTTCTTCCTGAATAAGCTGTGTTGCTATGGTACATCTGCTGTCACAGTTTCTTTCTTAATCATACTTTCAGTCCATAATCATACTAATTTAGCATAAATAAGAGTAGGAATGCAAAGTCTCCTAATCCTTCCTGAATTGCCATTTGATTTGAATTGATGAGTCAAGGTGAAAACAATGTTTAACCGGAAGGAATACCTGAGTTGTCAAATGACTATATGCAGCATGCTTTCCAAATTTATAATGGTGAAAACCTGCTCATGGATCACCTCACTGCAGAAAAATTAAACAATGGGGTAACCCCCAGTGCTCACCAACACTCCTCAGGGACCCTGATTACCAGTTTTGTAGGTCCATGTGTGTCCATGGGTATAGCTGCACCAGTGGCTCAGGGTCTGTTCATTTTATACAGTGCAATTAGTCACACTTGGAGAATCAGATGGGCTGATCATCCTTCAAATGAGTCTCACTTGGACTCCCACTTCCTTGCACAAGTCTCTATTTAAATCAAGATTGCTTTGAAACCTGCAATGAATGAAACCAGAGTGGAATTGGCAGCAGAATTAGTCTGCTCCCAAAGTCACATTATCAATTATTTACAAATTATCAGTTTATTTCCACCCATAAAGTCTTCTAATCCCTGATCACATTCTCAGAAAAGGCTCATTTCACTTCTGTTGACCAGTGTTCCAATTTTCTCCTCTCCTTTTACACATATGGTTCATCATTCCTCTTTATTCCCTCTAAGTTTCCTAATTAACATTTTAAAATGCTTCTGTCAGGAAAAATTTTCCTATGAGGTCAGTAAACATGCCATTTCCCTACAGAAAGCTATGATTGTTAAAAATTCTTGAGACAGACACTCAACAAATCATCATCTCAAATGGTCAAACACAACATCTTTGAAACAAATTTAAATAATCACTTGATTCAAAAATGGAATGATTTTGAATTATTCAAAATGGGACTAGCAATGTAACTCCCCATTATATATCTTGGCTATACAGAATATTTACCTTTCAAGGGAAAAGCACTGGCATGCGGACAGATCATACAATCTCTCTTACACAGGAGAGACTCTAGGGGTTTTTATTTTTCCCCCCCAGCAAGTCTGTGATTTCTTACAACGTAATGTTTAGTTGATGTCTATTTTCAGTTGAAATACACTAGTCTCAGGTCTCTGTCTAAACCTGGGATTTCAGATGTGTGTGGTGTTTGACCAACAGCTTTTATTTTTAGTACAGGTCATATCAAAGCTAAAAGACTAAGTTTAGGGTATATTTGCATTACTTAAATCCAGTGGAAATGAACAAAATGTTAAACCAACACATCTTCTTTCTTTCTTAGCATGCTTTTCATCTTACCTTACAAGGAAATTTTTCATTTGTACTGCCACCATCAACTAGCATTTTAAAAATGACACTGCTTATAAGATTTCTAACACTGAAGTTGTGTGAATTTTCAACAATAAAAACAGCCCAAGAGAATTAACCCATCAGGCCCATAAAACATTGTCCAGTAAGCTCTCAGCACGATGAGCTTACTGAGCAGTGAGTCTGCCTTGAGAACTGCAATGTGGCAGAGGTGACTGGGAGCTCCCAGGCACCAGCTGTGACCACTGCCAGCAAGGATTTGGATGGAAGCTGGAGGGAATGAGAAGCTGACACTTTAGAGCCTGAGCACTTGAAATTCTGTGAAACATAACAACACAGGATACTTTCTGCAATTTTTGTGCATTTGCATCAAACATGCTGCTACTCTAATCATCATCCAATCCACAGAAACGCCTGAATGCAAATGTAATTCACTATCATATTAACTTTTGGAAATGGCGACAAGACTTTTCCAGCAGTGCAAAATCATCAGAAACCTTCTATCAATAAAGTATTTGACACATGATATAAAGCACAGAGCTTTTAAAATGTTTCACCATTACATGCAAAATGGAAATTGGGAACAGAGTATTTTCATATTTTCATAGAATTCCTCCAGTCTCCTCTCAGGAAGGCTAAAAGCTACTTGCCTATAAGTGCTACTAATCTAATTCACAAATTGGAAATCATGAAAAAAATTATTAAATCACATATACATATGACTAAGGCTTAATAGAGGACATTATACTCCGTGATAGGTTCCTTAGGCAACTTATTTCTAACTGCTTAAGCTCTAAGAAAATGCAATAATAATCCCCACTACACAGCAATATAATTGAAGTGCATTATAATATGAACTTCACTATTAGAAACACATCATCCTTTACTTATTTTGGAAATTGTATCAAGTTGAAATTGAGGAATATCAATACTAACATGATGAAGATTAGAGCAACAACTGAGAACCAGAATTTTCAGTGTGGTGATTCTTATCTTACTGAAACATTAGGACTGTAGGAACACTAAATGCCAGAAGCAACACTGTTTCTAACCGCTGATGCCATGCAGAATAAAGGTTAAATATGGAAAAGTTTAATGTTCTAAAAGTTAATGATCAAAGGAAGACTTTGCAAAACTGTCAAGAGTTGCTATCTTTGCTGATGACAAGTATGACAGGTTTGAAATAATAGGAGCAAGTAGTTTGTTGAGCTTAGTAATAAAACTGCTCTCCTTTACTTTGTTCAGTCAGAAAACATTCAGCTAGAGACTAAAATTAAGCATGAGAAGCTTTAGCTGAAAATATCTTTTTTTCTTGTGAAGGATTAAAAGGAAAAAAACAAGGACCAGAACAAATCAGCTTCTGTGGCATTAACCACAGGAAAAACGTTCTTCTTTTCTTTCACAGTCTAATACTTGTTTTATGCATACCTAACTACTTCTCTTTCTGCTACCACCTCTAAAGCAAGCATTTCGCTCACCATGGGTCTTAAGCGTTTGGTAGCCACTTACAAATGGGCAATTATTAGTGGAGCAAATGTGCCTGCCTATCAGGGCATTCTCTAACTGGATGGGGGTGACACATCAGACCACCGCAGCTCCACATCCTTTCCATTTCTGTACAGAAGACATGAATTTGTACTTGGAATCATGTAAACAGTGACCAATGTAAAATGCTTTCCCCGCTCCCATCTAGACACACAGAGAACAAACAATAAGGAGAGAATGGAGTTTATCTGAATAAAGAGAGAGATCACTGGAGAAAATCCCTGTTAGTCAGACTCCTAGCAGAGGTTTGAACTACACAGAGCTGCAGAAGGCATAAAATGTAAGCTATTTCAGATTTTAGTTCACAACCAAAGGTGCTACCAACTGCACTGCTCCAACTTCTCCTTGAGCCTCTCACCTTCTTTGAGTGACCAGACCTGACCCTGCCCAGTTTATGAGATTGGACACAATCGTAGCCCAAGGTGATTATCACCAGCTATACAGTGTCACATTAGAAAGTTTAAGTGAGGTAAGAAAGTTGTAAATAACAAAATTATCCTTTTATAGGGCTCTTAATTCAACAGTCCAGTCTTTTTCCTGTAGAAGTGATTAGTAATAGAAAATAATTAGGAGATGCCAGATGGGAGGAGGAGTTAAAAAAAAAAAAAAAAGACCCCAAACTCACATAGCTAAGGAATGAGAACAAACGAGGGAGCTGCCAGCTAGCAACCCACCACAGTCCCTCAGCATCCAGAAAGCCCTCTGCACAAGCAGTAAATCAGAACCACACACCTGCTTTAGAGGCTGCTCTGAGAGAAACCCATCTTTCCCTTCTGTGGCAACTGCAGGGATTATTCAGTTGTGAGAAGGCATAAAAAGTCAAGGGCAGCTACAGGGGTCTTTTAAAAAATAGGGGGAAACAAGACTGTAATTTACTTACATGTGTCCATGTGGCTTCCCCACTGTACCTCTAGGTGGCCTTTTTTGGAAGCCTCAAGCGTAAGGCCCATAGGGAAGGTCAGCAGCAGACTCCTACAGTGTTCTAGGACTGAAGTCAGGACAGCTCTCCATTGCTCATCCACAGTTGAGCTGGGCCTCTATTTTTACGTCCCAACTACTAAGGTCCACTAGGGTGGGAAAGCTCATTCTCACCCTGAAGAGTGCCCAAAGAAAGCTATCCTCTTTGGCTCTTCAAGCGCAAAGGAGAGTCCTCCCTCCCTCCCTCTCTGTGTATCTTCTGGCACTAGCCTATCCCAGTTACAAAAGGAAATTTCTGCCAGTACATGTAAGAGAGGCTAGAGCTATACAATAAGTTTTGAAGAGCATTAAAAATACAGCCAGATTTAAACTGCCAAGCATTAGAAACCCTGAAAAGAACTGAGATGAAGGCTTCACACTGATTGACCTCACAACACTGAGAAACACAGGAAAAGAGTAACAGCTTATTCACTGCTAATGGTTTCATTTTATCAGTAACAACATAAGCATTATACTTCAGAATTAATTGCACACCAACTGTACTGCTTTACAGCCTTTTAAACAGTTCTGTACACTATTCATCTTACAAAAGCTCAATCAGGCACAGGGCATATGCTGAGGGTAATTACCACCCTTCTGCTGAGGGTCTGATGTGTGAGTCTGAAAGACTAGCCCTCTTGATTTCATATGGCAGCTGCCTGTCTCAGTATAATTTGACACCAAACTTTCTGAAGACTGTATCTTTGTGTACACATCTCACATATCAGATCATAAAAGAGCCACACTTAGCTGAAAAAGCAGAAAGTAACTTGAAAGGTCATCTCAGCAAAAAGTGAAGTGACTTGTACCCATGACAAAAGGCTGAAGCAAGATGCTGATCCTCATCTGTTTACCTTCAGAAGGTAGGGAACACCTCTACAGGAGTAGCATAGCAATGGGAGGTGCAGTCTCTGCTTGAAATGCAGGCTGATCTAAGGCACTCCTCACTGTCTGCAGGCTGTGGAGCCTTATTTGTTTTGACCCTTGTAATACTGGATCAGGAACCTGCAAGAATCGGGTTACCAACACGAGCACACAGCTTTTACTTCACGTTAATCCCCCCCACTATGGTGTAAGCATTACATTAATGTGCTCTGGAGGTGCAGACACAGACACACAGGCCGGCAGGCAAGTCCTGTGGGGCTCACTGGAATCAGCCAGGAGGCCATTTGTAACCTGCAGGAATTAACTGAGCACAAACCCGAGCTGGCACCAGAGAAGAAGAATTTGGCCTGGGAGAAACAGGAGAACTATGTGACAGTGTTTAACACTGAAGGTCTAATTAGAGACCCTTAAAATACAAGTTTTGCTTCCTAAATTATCTTTTATAAGCATGAGATACTGATAAGAGTAAACTAGATATTCTGTGTGTGACCTGGGGTTTAAATTAGCAAAGTGCATGCTTCATTTGGAAGCTCTGAATCTTAAAACAAAATCAGTTGATACGAGCTTTTTTAGTGAATCAATTTTACTGCCATAATGAACACAAATAAGGGCTTGGGTTACTCTTGGTGATTATAAGTAGAAAAAGCACTCTGCAGTTGGGAGGAAAGAATTTTCTTTGTGCTGATGTACACTGGGCAACGTGCACTTAATTCTCCTTTCCTTGGTATTAATAAACACAGGGTTAAGTTAAAACTATATATGTTTGTAAAAATGCATCATAACCATTTGCAGGCTTAGTTTGGACTGTACATGCCATAGATAATACCATACATGACGCTGGTTCCCCACCCCCATAAATGCTAATGCACAGAAAGGAAAGATGAGGAAGACCGAGGTTGGGGTAATCACTTCTGAGCATGATGTTGCTGATATGCTGGAGCAGCTACCTAAAAAGTAGGCTTGTCTTTCATCCTGCTAAGAACTTTCTCAGAATTGACAAAATTGTCTGTGCTTTGAAGTCTCTGCTGAAAGATGGGCTAAACCCAGAAGAAATAAATAGAAGTTTCTGCCTTCCACAGAGTTATGTTTTATTTATAAATTACATTAAAGTTACAGAGTGATTGTCATGGACACCCGCGCAGGGACGGGAAAGGAACATTTGTGAGAAAAGAGTTGACAATCTCCTCAAGTTAACCCATGGGATTCTTCAGTGCTCAGTATCCTGCATTTTTAAATGTACTTTAAGGTAAACATTCATTAACTGCACTTATGAAAACATTGCTTCATCATTACCCTTGTTACAGCTATGGCTTATTTAGATGTCGTGTACATTATACGCCCATCTTTTAAGTTAGTTCAAGTAAATGGAAATATTTCAATCAACTCCCAGCATGAAGATTGCTTCAGCTCTCAAAGCACACTTTGCTCCCTGATTATTAAGACTAGGTCCTTTTTTTTAGCCCCTATCAGTTCCAGAATTGGCATTACTGGGCACCAAAACAGTGCCATTCAAAACCGTCTTCCTCTATCACCCTCTGTCTGTAAGGGTGCCTGTACTTCTGTGACAGCTACTGCAGCTGCCTCGGCTACAGCTTCTCATGGGCTGTCACTGATATAAAATAAGTCCTGGTGAAGGAAAGGTTTAAGCAGATCTTACTAACAGATTTGACTGAGAGCAAAAGTAGAAAAGTAGCAGTGCCATTAAATAAAATATAAGTGTCAGTTTAAGGTTGGAAAGTATGACTGGTCCCTTTGCAAACACCTGAAAGTATCACCCTTGATTTTGTATGTGGAGTCTGTTATGAATTTATTAGAATTGTACACAGATCACACTTAATCTTGTGAGCTGGATTATCTTTGGAGGCAGGTGTAAAAACATATTTCCTACTAAAATTATACAGATTTACATTTCCAGATCTCCTTGCACAGAGGTGCAGAAAATCGGCCTTCTTCACTATAGAGGAAAAAATGGTATCACCAACTAAGGTAATTGAAAATAGAAAAAGAAGATTGCTTTTGTTGGGTGACTGCTGCCACAAACCTTCTCTCAATTCTTTCCATCTATAGCAACTGAATGGAATGTAGTACAGTCTAGAAGGGGTCTTTAATTGATTTGCAGCCACTGATATTTTTTGAAGAAATAGCACATATCACCAAAGTAAACATAAATAGATGTGATTCAGTTGCTATCCTAACATTTACCCTAGCATTTCACTTTGAAAGACAGGATAACTCACAACTAATGATTTCATTTTTTCATAACAAATATTAAATCTTGAATCAATCACTCATACAACTTCTTATACATATTAAAGAAATCAAAAACATGTCAAAATGAAAAAAAAAGTTTTGCAGGGCTTTAAAGAAGGACTTTGATATATGTTTCTAGATATTTACTAATTTCTGAGAGCCACCATTTTTATAAGGTGTTTAACTGAATCAAGTCATATGCTCTAAGGCCATAATTGCCTTTGAGGGTAGAGAATTTCCAGAGACCTATCAGTATTCAAAGCACAGGAGGAATACTAAATCTTATGATACTTCCAGACTAGGTCCTACAGATTGAACCCACATGGGAAACCCTCTTTTAAATCATTCTTAGCTCTCTCTTAACACACAGACCACGATGGCCCCACAATTGAGTTCTGAACAATTTGCAAACTGTTTTGAGAACTAGCATCAACTTTTTACACAACAGCTAAAATGTCTATTTGGGACATTCAAGCAGGACAAGCACTCTCTGTTTTCAGTCTCTCCTCCTCCAGTTCTCTCTTGACTATTTAGTAATTCCTTCAAAGGTTATGAAAAGCATTAAATCATTACCTTTTAATGTATACTTGTACATGCTATGCAGTCATATTCTTTCTTATAATCAGTGAAGCACATGCTGTGCAGTGGATTATATTCTCATGCTTTTCCTATTCAAAATTGCATCTTAAATCATGCCGCAATACGGTCTCTTGCACAACTCAGGAGTATTACAATCTGTCTTACAATTCTTATCTAATGATTGCATAAGTTTTGACTTTTAATCTCTTATGGTCTTTAAATCTTTCCCCTTTACTAGGGCTCATTTTTAATATATCGCACATGAAAAGTGTCACCCACACATACTGAATTCTTCTACTGTATTAATTACAGAAAAGAGCAGAGAACGAATAAAGTATTACAAGTGCCTGCTAGGAAGCATCTAACACAAAATGCAGCATTTCCTGCTACTGCCCCACACCAAACTGAAGACTGGGTGAATGCCCTTTAAATTTCTTTCTCAGACTTGGGCTGTATTCTCTAGCTGCCCAGTTTCCATGGCAGAAAGTGAAACTCCATTCCCACCAGCTGTTCCTCAGGCTCTATGTTTTTGTGTCTCTTTTTTCCCCTCTTCTGAAGGACTTATATTCCATACACCACCCACACATGATTGAGCAATAGTCATAGGCACAAAATTTAGATTCGCATCTGAACAGCCTCAGATTCTAAAATCTGGGAACGTATTTTGGCTCAGGATGAGCATGTTAAAGACCCAGACTTCTTTCTCTCTTTACAGAGGAAGAAGCATACAGTGCAGGGAGAAGCTGTGTGACTACATTACAAAACTGATAAAGATGCATTAATTGCCAAATGCTGTATAAACTGAGGAAATTTTCATCCTCACCATGGGACTAATGGGCACAGAGATCTTGCTGCTTGGATCATAAGAAAATGTTTTTCGTGTTGAACTCTGAACAATTTTCTTTGGTTCATTGCAATTCAGTATTATTCTCTTCATACTGGACAACAGGAATCAACCTGCCACCCCTGCCACCAAAAAGAAAGAAAAACTACTAGACCTATTTATTAATGGCTGCTTGTTCCAAATGCTGAGGTTGCTAGTGAGATCAAATGTTGGTCATGGGGCTGAATGCCTTAGTCTCCTTGGAGATTTGCTGGGTGAAGTGACACGCAGGAAAATCTGTGCCATCTTCCCACCAAACCCCTCAGAGGTGCAAAGACAGCCAAGATGTCACCTCTGTGCTACTCCACAGTGAGAAAGATCTCACTGTACTGTCCCCATGCAGCCACAGATAGCAATCCCAACTGGACAGTGACTCCGTATTTAATTATCATGTGATGTCTGTGTGTCTCAGTGTGTTCACATCAATATAGTTCCAAGACAAAATAAAGAAGAGGATTAAAACCCGGGCTTCAGGACTGAAAACACCACTACTGTTGAACTGTTTTGTAGCTGTTAGTCCCTTTAGTCACCTGTGTAAGTTCCAGATGAAGAGAGTGGGATGCTGAGATTGTGTCTAACCTGTCTAAAGGTTTTCCACATGAAATTTCAATCTTTGAGAAATATTTAATAGTCCTTGAGCTATTTAATGAAAAATGTTTCAAACCAGTACGTATACCATATTGGTGAGTGACATATCACAATGTAATCCATGCAAAAACCCAGCATTCTTCAATGCTAATCATTGAAATCCCTTTACTATGAACACTGATTCATCAATCTAAAAATGTAACAGAACAGAGTTCTGCTGTCACTTGAAAGTTTCTAAATGCAGGAAGAGTTAATTTTACCAAAGAAACCCAGAAGTGGTTCCAGAAAACATAGAAAAGATTTTTACCCAGGCTTTGCATTATAATAAACTGTCTAGGATAATATGCAAAAAAAATCCTTTTGAAACAGCACACGGGACGCAGGGGCTGTCAGGAACTGTAAGTGATAACTCACCCCTCTACTACTAGTACCTAACAGGCAAGAAATTGGATATTAAATGTGGTCAGCTAGCTTCAATATCCCAGCACTATTTCTTTTGTCAAAATGATCTGGTAACAGTGAAGATTCATACTTTAAGCTAAGTTGGGTGCTTCATCTCTCAGCAAATTCAGTGCAGAGTGACAGATTCTGCTGAAGGAGGATTTGAAGAACCAAAGTTATGAGCCTCGCTCTCTGTGGACTCTGTATGGAGCTTAGTTTCACTATAATAGTCATATGTTGGAAATTGTCAGTCAGACCTTTCCTCCACATCCACATAACTAAAATCACATATTTCTGATTGGAGAGACAAAAGATCCCAACTAAGGTTAGCATTTCTTCTACAAACTATAAGCATATTAGATAGTCCTAATGTATATCATTCTGAAGTTTGTGAAACAGAGAAACATATCAGACTATTATACATGCATTAACACATATAGGTGTGTAAAAATAACCTTTAAAAAGACTTTCATTGGTCAGATTTTCAATAAGCAAAGTATTTCATTTAACACAACAGAATTTACATTATGGTTTCCTTTTATGTTTAGTCTCTGAAACACAAATGAAATTTCAGGCAGCTGCTCTGTCTGCCCAGTACATTCCTAACCTCTTTTAATATTTTTACGTTCACTGGTTCTAAGATTTCTTTCTTCTTCATTTTTCTTTTATAATCCAGGATGCAATTACTTCTCAGCTGATACTGCAACTCTCTGAAGAGAGCAATCCCTCTTTGTAAGACTGGCTGAGGCCAAAAATAGCTCTGTCAGCTTCTGACAGGCTGAACTTAGCCAAGTGAAATGTTTTAACATTTTACCAACTTAATGAACAGTCTTATTTATAATGTGGACAACTTTACTGTCATTATATTCAGACTGCTAAATAGATTATGGAATGCATTTGTTTGGGGAAAGCTGAATATATTATGAAATAAAATGCAATTGTCTTATATACTGTAAACAATTTTAAGATTAAATATACTTTGCCCATTTAAAATAAAGGAGTGGCTTAATGGTAACATCCATAGCTATAAAAAACACCTGAAGAATCACAGTGACAAATAACTAACCTCCAAATCATGAGAATTTGCAATATGCAAAAATTACCATTACAAAACTCTATAACCAGTTTAAATATTTCTGTTAATGTAACACTGGCAATAACTATGTAGACTAAATAGCTGCAGAGGCCTTTAGTATTTATAATAGAGGGGAAAGGTTAAAAGTACAAAATAAAAAGTCTAACAGAAAAAAAAGTATGGGTTAACAATTGCTTACCCTCTTTTCTGCTACCTCATCCTCTCCTGTAGACTCTTTGCCATCATGTTCATCTCTCAGGGTTGGCATATGCTTTTTGTGTGCTGGCTCTCTGTTTAAGGTTGTATATCCTATGTGTTCATAAATTGGATTAATTGTCATCTTGGAAATGTATTCAGCTGCCTTCGTTTCAATATAAAGAGTAATCAATCCATCTGTCACCAGGTCATGGATGGACTCAAAACGTTTCTCCCCAACAAAGTGTTTTCCATCGTAGTAGAGTCTGAAGTTTCTGGTTTGACTTCCAAATCTGCCTCAATGAAATGGGAAAGTTTTTTTTTTAAAGAACAGCAAGCAGAATAAATAAGACTAAGCAAGCCTTTGCAAACAATAAAAAACACTTTATCACTTAAAGCTATGACTATGCTCTGTGTCTGGTCTGGCCGAGCTGGGGAACTGCTACTTAGCACAGATAGGAAGCAGAGATCAACAACAACTGCAGATAGATAGCCAAAACAGTTACTGTCCCAGAACGAGCTGTTTGTTCTTGTATTCTTTTAGCCTTTCCATTATCTATGGAAAAACTGAAAAATTACTTCACACTCTTCTTTATGGCTTTTTTTAGTGCTTCACTACTTTATCACTGTCGTCAATTTGCTTGGCTGTGATATGAAGAGTTCTCATAATAGAGTCCTCTATTACCGCCGATCAATACGGAGTTTTGATGCTGTCTCAGACCTCTGCTCCCCTGCTTGCTTGCAGGAAAAGGCCATTCAAGGTTCAGCTGAGCTCCAGTGCCAACAATTACACTGAGGCAGAACTGCTGCCAGAACCGGAGCAGCACAGGACAAAATGGCACAAGGGCAAGCATTCTTTATTCCTGGCCAAAGGCCCAGGACTAACTCTTCAAGCTTTGTACAAAAGTCCTTCTGTGTTATGCTTGTTAAGTCCCAAGCTTCAAGCAAATCTTTGTAATATACAGGATACATAGCACGAAAGCTATCCAATACCAGCCATTCTGCATCAGGATGGAACAGCATTTTGATACAGGCTCTTAGCAACCATAAGAATGCTGAATTTACTTGAACGGTAGCATATTTTTTAAAACTGCACTTAGAATCTGCAACCATTTTCTGCCTCAAAGCAGTCTAAACATGTGAAAACACACCAGTGTTTGCTCTTGGCAACATCTTCTGTGGAGAAGATGGAGGCAAGAAGCTGCTTTCCCAGCTCACTCCAGTGTTGTTCCTTGGTCAGACAGCAGCGAGGGTATGGGCCCCCTTATGAGGTCAGATGCGCCAAATAAAGATTTAGAACTAAAAGGATGGATTGGTTTCACTTTACAATCAAATGCTTCATTGGAGATGTTAAGGAACACAGTAAATAATGATACTTTGCTGAAGTGGCTCCTCTTCTCAGCAGGGCCTCGCCAAACAGGGGAAAGTATAATTTTAGACCTTGCATCAGGTGAAATATTACATTCTTCTTGCAAATATGGACCAAAAATACATGGTTCTGGAATCTGTATTTTTTTCCTCTGTTCTATATCAAAATTCCAAACCTTCCCATTGCCCTCTCAATAGTCTGACAGTGACTGCAACTTCAGAAGCTGCTATTTCTTCATAACACTCAGATGTAAATGGAATCTGCATCCTGCTCAGTAAGGAAAGAGGACACAATGTGTAGGAACTACGTGGGCATTTTCCTGCAGATTAACGGGTTACTTCCACGCATATTTTTATGCCACACAAACTAAAAGTCCATTGAATCAAATACGAGAAATTACAAAGTAACAGAAAGAAATGAGTTTTTACCCAATGTTAATTACATCACAAGATGCAGTTCTGAGTGAATACAAGTCATTCAGAAAGTAGAAAGATAATGTCCTAAGTTTTAGCAGAAGGGGTAGATATATTCAGACTTACTCTTCAGGGCACCTTTATACTCAACACAGTGTACGGCAAACAAGCTTTGACCACACAATGTCCTCTTTATACACCCTTGACTACCAGAGATGTCCTTATGAGCCAAGAGTGCTCAGCACTTTGCAGTGCCAAAGTGAGCAACCTTCACTGTCATATGCTCAAGTCAGGGGGAATAAGGCACATTGAGCACATACAAGCACCTTTATGGTTCTCACTTCATCAGGAGAACCAAGTAAGTTTGAAGATGAAGAATAATGGGCCTTAAATGACAGCATACATTAGAACTACTTATATTAAGAGATGCAGGTGAACTGTTGCTCTAATCAGTAACATCTGCTCTGACTACTTAAAGCAGAGTTTTAAGCAAGCTGGAGGTCACTCATTGCTCTTAGTTTTCTAGAAAAAAAAGTATTACACTAATTTTATCAAGAGAGGATAAGGCACAGAAAAGCATTGCAAGGCTTATTACTGAGTACACACAGTGTCTTGATTTTAGCAACATCCCTCAAAGTCTAAAACCAGCCTTGTCTGGTTCTGAAGAAAGAGATGACCAAATGAAGAAAACAAACAAGCACCTCTTAAAAGATTAGTTGTCTTTCCCTCAGGGTCAGAAGGTGCACCCTCCTACCCCCAGGTATGTTTTACCAAGCAGCTCCTACGCTGTAGATCTGTTCAGACTGCTGCACATGAAGTCATTGAGAGATACTATAAGGAATGGAGTTTACAAGAGATGAATGGTTTGCCCTTATCTAATTTCCCATGTTCCAAATTAATTTTTTTTCTCTATTCTTTTCTAATTGGATATGTTGTCAAGAAAGGTACTGGTTTTCAAATACAATTCTACTAGTAGCAAGGAGATAAATCCCCCAAATCCCCACAAATCAATGAAACATCAGTCTTTTACAAAGACTGTATTGTCAATAACCTGTCTCAGAATCCTCTTTTATTTCTTTCAAACTAATTTAAATTCTTTCCTGACCACACAATAACACTATTTTTATCAAATTACAATATAAAAACAAAAATACACATTCAATTGAAAATTATTAATAAAGATTTAATCTTCAGTCTCACTGAAATCTATGGTTTAAATTTTTCCATTAGCAAGACTGTGTTTACTTTCTGTAACATTCCTGCAGCCTAGTTAATTATACATCACCCTGGCAACTAAGTAGAGCCCAAGATTTGATGTTTCAACTTCCTGATGTTCTCCTCCTAAAGGCAAGTACTAGTACCAGCTGTTTTTTGTTTAATAAGTAGAAAGTGGGACACAGATAAAGTATGTTCTCTTTTGGTTTATACACGGGAACATTAGATGTTTTTCCAAGAAAAAGAATTAGACCTCTGACATGTCAAACAGTCTCATTGTGTCCACTGTGCATTTGTTTGCAAGCAGCAGGGCTACAGATAAAAGACTTTTTTTATTCCGAGTTGTCTGAAAAGCAATCACTGTCTAGTTCCTTCGGTTGCCAGTGGGGCAGAGTAGATAACGTGGGAAAATGTATTAAATGGTAGAGCAAATGGGGCTGGTAATAAAGGATAATAAAGGACTGAGGGGTTGAATCAGGTATCATATCATGAGAGACAGGCCTCAGAATCAGCCACCTACCGGTACGCAGCATTCAGTAAAGAAACAAAAGGAAGAAGTGAAGGATTGAGAGCACAGACACACTCTTTTACCATCTGAGAAGATGAATTTTATAGTCCACATACAGAATTGTACAGAAGCTATTCACCACTTTCACAGGCTATTTTATGATGAGAAGAATTTATAGACACAGCCATTGTTTAGAATGTGTAGATGCAACCAAATGATAAATTAATACCCCTCAGGACTACTTCTGTCCTCCTTAATTTCAAGCAACTTCATACACAGAACTGGGAAAACTTAAGTCTGAACCTAAAGGTCACTTGGATTTAACCTTCCCTTGGAGAAAGAATCTTAAGATGCTTTGCAGCCAGACAACAGAAGTCTTTCTTAAAATTAGGTGCTAGAATTTCAGTTCTATCTTCTGAAAACTCTCAACCAACACTTACGACTAGAGTCTTGACCCTCCATGAAAAGCCACAGGAATATAAGGAATCTTGCAACCACAAGTGTCTCTTAATCATGCTGTGTTCTTGGGAGTGAAAACTAATTATTCCACAGATCCTCTTTTGGCCCATTTCCTTGTCCAAGAAAGACAAGCCTTGCATGCAGCCAAAACCTCTTCTACACAATTATCCCTGAAGGTCTCCAGCTCCTGAGAGGAGCTAATTTATTTTGTTTTTAATATTCATTGGCAGCAACATTTCTGATGATGGCCAGGGAACTGCGGAACTTGCCAACTTCCGAGAATACCCGCCTGACAAATAACATAGTTTTCAAAACCTGAGCAGTATTTTACAAGAACAAAATATGTATAAATGAAATCAAATGCATTAGGGGTTGATACAAATGGAGACAAAAAATCCTTGCTGATATGGCTGGGAAGGGTGGCAGAGTACAGTCACTATGGGTAGTTTTCCAGGGTTATTTGGAAGGGCAGTACTGGGTAGCTGACTGCTGCTTGATGAACATTAATTTAGTCTAAAGTTATCCCTAAAACCTGGTAACATTCATGCTGAATGCATGATACTTGAGTTCAGCATGGAAGAAGTATGGCATCCTTCAAAAGAGAAAACATCTTGGACCTGGTAGTGCAACATCTGCCAATGCATACACAACCTTTGACTCCTTCTGTCTAGTCTGGATCAAACAAAAAAGTACAGAGCTTGTACAGTATCACTGATAACAGCTTCCCAGCAGTCTCTCTCAACTGAGGCTGAAGACACCACTGCCCAAACTTCCTTGTCCAAGACAGAAAACAATACTGCATAAATAATGTGCCAACAGCAGGCAGTGAAGACCAGAGCAGTGGCACTTCCCTGTGGATCATAAGCATTGTCAGGGCCAAACCAACTGCTCTAGGGCATCAGCACTAGGCAACAGTTGCTGAAAACAGTGAAGAAAAGGTGTTATCAGCCCTTGGTACCTGTAATAGAGCATTTCACAAATAAATCTAATAAAATTAGAAAATAATTCCTTTCCTTCAATGTATTATTTTACCATTAACAGCTGATTTTCACCATCTTAAAATTTTGAAAAAATGTCAGTGGATCAAGTACTGTGTATGCTATTAATATGCAGTAAGACCAGTTAATATTTAAGGTAAATATTACTGTTCTTGGTCAGTGGTAAGCATTTGAAAATAATCTGTTTGATTTGAACAGATGCATTATCTCTTCCTAGTACTGTGCTTGCATGCCTTATTCCATCTAACCTTATATAAATTGCTGGGATTGATTTGATGATTGAATCATAATCAATACCAATGTTTAGGGCAATGTTTTACTGCCTCTTCTACCTGACGAAAGTTCCATGCTTCTTGGAAAAAGACTCACTGTTGCTAGTAGTTAAGACACATTTGAATTCTACATGCACATGGGAATGTATTAAAAGCCTGGTATCTTCTCTTTACATGAGAGCAGTATTTGGAGACTTATGCCAGCTTGCCTGGATAAAGATCATCATCAGGAATGTTATTAACTTCCACAGTTTCCTAATACATAAGTAAGTTTACCAAAAAAATTTTAAGAAATGTTCTTCAAGAGTTAATTTTACTATGTGACCTAGTGCTACAGAGAACTTTCATATTACTTTAAAAATAGAACTTTGTTTCAATTCATCTAAATTAAGGTATCAACCCTACCACTGTCTGCTCAGCAAACTTCAAAATGTGCATGCAAATTTTACTCTATGTAAAACATTTTCATTTTAGGTTATATATGATATTATTTTTCTGGTATATTTTAAAGTAGAACAACATCAGAAATGTAGCAGGAATTCCACTACAATTGTGTACTATGGAGAGAAAACGGCCACGGCATAATGCTCAAACATGTTCATTTCTGCTTCACTTAGAGCAACTTTTTCTACAAGGGCTAAAGTTCATAGAGACAAGGAATGGTTGGAAAGGCACCTTTAAAGGTTGTCCAGTCCAACTCCCTTGCAATAAGCAGTGACATCTCAACCTAGACCATGGTGCTCAGAGCCCCATCCAATGAGTTTTTCCAGGGATAGAACATCTGCTACTTCTCTGGGCAAAACTGTTCCAGTGTTTCACCACCCTCTAATAAAAAAGAAATTCTTCTGTATATACTCTAAATCAACACTCTTTTTAGTTTAAAAGTTACTCATGACTGTCGTATTTCACTTTTATTTCTATAGACTTTCTCAGACAAAAAGCAACTTGCTCTTAATTTATCCTACTAAAACAACATGGATATTTTAATTCAGTACATCAAGGAAAACATAGTGGAAGTTATGAAGTGAAAACCCAAAGAAATTCTTATTGTAAAATAGCTTTGCAAGTCCAGAATGACTCCAGTCTCCAGTTTTTGGAGAGCAGAGTGGAGCAACATTGTTTTTGCTGTTGTTCCTGTTTGGGGTTTTTTCTAAGGTACATGGCAGGTTGTTGTTCAGGGTCTCAAGAAAACCCAAGTTTACTTAGATTGAAAAAAAAAAAAGCCTATAGTAAGATTTCTGTTCCAGAGAGATTTCGTCAAATCTGATTTGCCTTAAGCCACTGCTAATTCAAATCTTACAACACAGGTTTACTTAACTTACTTAAAGGTATTACAGAATCAGCTATTCACTTATCTTGTTTTCTCAGTGTATTCTACCTCTCATCTTCTAGTACTCACTCATCACTTCTTTGCAAACAGTGCGATTCACCAATATACTCATCCTGCTCTCTAAATGTTTTTTCCTCAAAGCTGCATTCCTTAACAATAAACAAGCTTAATAACATAAAATGAAATGGTTCCTGCATACATAACATGCATTGTTAGAATTCTTGGGGCTACTAACAGTTCATCAATGAAGATTAATAGCTTTTTTATATTATATTCTGTTTTTTTTAATAATACAATTTCTTCTTTCATGCAAGTGCAGCAATAAATGAGGCAGATGTCAATTTATTACTGAAACTCTTAAGAGTTCATTTATTCATCTCAAGATATATAAAAAAATTAGCTTGATTCTCTTTCTAGCACCCATCAAATCAGGAGGAACCATATTCAACTCGGCTGAGCTTCACCAAGTGTAAAGGAGGGAGAAGAAAAAGGAAAACCGGGCCAGGTAATACTTATTGATGTCAGTTGTTTTGGTGTTTGAATAATTAATAAATGTTTTGATGTAAATAATTATGACATTAAACAACAATGTAAGGGTATTGTATGTTATCTTGGAAACATGTCTATAAAGCACCCACAAGTATCTACAGCTGATGAAGTATCGGAATAAAGATGTTTCTCCAAATATGAAAATTTCTAAATATGTATTCCAAAAATACAGAAAAGAAGACGTCAATCAAAAGGACTAACTTGAGGATAGATTTCTACCTAGCATTTTCTAAAAGCAGTAGAGAAAAAGAGGTATTCCAGTAGAACTTGCAGAAGACAGAAAAGACATGTATGTTTTGATAGGAGAGCACAATGTACTTGCATACACACTTCAATTATCAGCTGATTGCATTACGATTTGATTTTTTCAACCATTATTTCAACTCCAACAGTGCCTAAAAGCTTCAAACCAGGCAGACATTATGCAGCATAAAACCAGCAAATTCCAACACAGATACCTGCTCAGGAGCTGTGACTGGTGGTAGCCTGACAGATGGGGAACAACTTTCAGTCTGTCTGGGCCATTTTTAAGATATCCTAGACTTTTCTACTGGACAAGCATGCGAGACAATAGAGAAAACATCTCTAAGGAGAAATGAGGCCTGCAGAACTTCACAGCCTAAAGCCAAGTCATACATGAAGCCAAGAAGTGAGTCCAGATCTTCTGAGCTCCACCAAGATACCTCACCACAAGCCCAGTGCCCCTGTGTCCACCAGGTCACAGCAGACCTTTGTGGCACAGCAGGAACTACAGCCAGGGTGAAGGACACAGCAAAAAATGAACACGAGCTGTGCACACTGAGCACAGGTATCTCTTGGACAAGTTCTCCCAAAAAAGTTCACAACATGCTGAAGCAGAGACTATTCCTCTGAGAAGTGCTGAACTTAACATAAGCAGGAGAAAGACTGCAGTAAACTGAATTGCCAAAGATAAATTAGACACTCTAGCCAAAAGAAAACAGAGCTGACAACAACAACAGATGGGAAGAGGAGGAAAGGAGAACAGGAACACAGCAAGGAGACGTGAACCATAAGGAAAAAAGCATTCTAGTCTGTGGGAGGACCTAGGTAGCCAGTTAATTACTCATTAAGGTTACTAGCTATTTATTATTATTCTAAATACTTAAGCGAAGCCATTTCAGTAGTGCCCAGGTGCACTTACATAAGGCAGATGATAAGCAGACACCTCAGCTGTTTACTGATAGCTGAACCTTTCATGTTATTGATAAACTAACAGAGTAAATTATTTAGTGTGAAATTCTACGTAGGGAAAGAAACTTTTTACATGAAAGATCATTTAAATAGAAGGCCAATTGTTTTACTTGAAGCAAGCTCCAGAATATATAACCACCTTTTCCCCTGATTTTTTTTCAGATAGCAACCAAGGAGTATTGCATGAATATTTTAGAAAGGATTCTAGAAACTGAATACAACCCTTGCTACTGCCAATCACTTCATTCGCAAATCAGGTTAAAAAATACACAGAAAGATATGCAAAGTTTAGTCTTTAAAATGGTCTTTATAATTTTTTCCTACCAACTAGCATGATGTCAGAATACTGTTACCATGGTTAAAGTGAAGAGATGAAATTAGCTACTGTCTTGCTGTGTTCCTTCTGATTACTTATAGATCAGCTGTAGATGCTGGATAAACTATGATCAGATTTTGGTACATTCATAATTCAAAAAACATAATTCAGCTATTATCATGTAGAAAGTAGTTTCAAACAATTCTTCTTTCGCCAATTGCTCACCCATGTCTCAGTGCGTACAATGAGGCTTTTCAGCAGAATGCAGCTCAACAGTTTTAATCTCTGAATTTAAGAAGCCTTTTGCAGATGTTAAATTCTACATGTGTAAGTAATCCCACAGCAATGCACACGTGTTCTGGAACAGCACTACACTTGTGTCCCAAAAGAGTCTACTGAAAATAAACAGCATCCAGCTACCAAAGCAGACATCCTCTGAAACTTAAAAGGTTCATTTGCAGCATTATGTTCTAATACCTACCAATTAGGTCTCCTTTTAAAATGCCAGTGGCTAGTTTCTTAACAAAATTTCATCATTTAGGGATTGAGAATGTATGTATGAATTTGCACAATAAATGTAGTTGGTTAACTAAAATAAAGATGATTAATTTTCTGACATTCATTTCACCTGAAGAATTCTTTCCTGGTGCTGCATAATCTTAAATATGCCCAAACCCCCAAACATAAAGAAAACATGACTCATAATCATGGTTCACATTATTACCTTTTTTTTTAAAAAAAATCATGCTGCAGACCCTTATTTCAATTCATTCTCAGTATCACAACAATAGAATTTGCAGGAAGGGAAACCATGGTAACCAATTAAATGTGCTACAGCAGCTATCTGCTCAAAAGAACATGCAGTACCATCACACTTCAACGCCTACCACTAGTACACTCTCTACCCATTTCCTCTTTATCCTCATCCTAATGTTAAACAAGCTCTTCACCACAAAAGGCTACATTGCAAACCATGTCTATTGTTACTGTCATTTTGCTATAGGTCTTAACATAAAACAATGTGCTACTCTTTTGCCAAATTTAAAAGCAGATCTAATAGCTCCAGAAGTGAATTAGGAATTTTCATTCTTTTAATCTGTTTGGAATATTGAAGTAACATAAAAATGTATTTTATCTATTTTTATTCTAACAGAGACTTGCTGATATGTATGGACACAGATATAGATCTACAATAATTTTCTCATGTGAGTAATTTTTTTAAACCTTTATATTGCAAAACATTTTCAGAGGCATTCTCTGATTGATTAATTAATTAGTAAAGATCGGTGAATGCATCCATGATTAAGTACAGGCATTAAATATAGTAAGGTGCTGATTTGCTGCTCTCAGTTGTGTTTGTTTCATTCCCCTTTATATGGTATCTGAGCTGACACAATTTTACAGACTTTCTTAGGCTCCGAACATCAATTTTATTTGAAGGACAGCTCTGAATATTTAGTCAGACTTCTATACTTAAAACATTTAAATTACCATTTTCTTTTTCTTAAAGAACATACTTCTACCTCTGTTACAAATTCTGAAAAATTTATTTTCTGAAAAAACCCCACCATATTTTGTTTCAAATTTAGATTTAAAAGGTAGTCTGCCTTTAAAAAAGTCATGATACAAATTGCACAATACTGGATGAAAGTAGACAAAAATAGCTCATCATAAGACGATCAAAATGCAGCTTGTTATATAAGTGGAAAGCAGATTTTACAGTAACTCAATAGCAACTTTAAAAACTGAAAAGTTTTTTTGGGTAGGAGTCACTTTCCCTACCTGACTAAGAAAAAATATTAAAAAACTTCACTTTGAACTCAATTAACTATTCCACAGTATTGCAGTAAGAACAGCTGACAGCCTTGCTTAAGCTTGCAAAAAGTATTATTTTTCCAATCCTATATTTGGTCATTGAAGTGGTGCTGGGCTTTGCCTGTAGCTATAGCAGCTCAGGAACAAGATCTTTAGATCTACTAAAGCTAATTCCATAAAAGCACCACAGCCTAATGCTTCACCATGGTCAAAAACTCATTAAAAAGGGTTTAGAGAACAAAGAACTAAAACACATGGTGCAGTTCATCTTGAACACCATGTGCAGTCCTGGCTGGTGTGGACACTGAGACTTTGGACATCAGCTACAATAGCTGGTGGAATCAAATGTAACACTGAAAAGTGTTCCATGATTTGAGGAACTGTCTGGCTTGGGTCCTCAGGACAAATCACAAAAAGCTTGTTCTTCTCCATTTCAGACAAGATGACTGGAAACATTTCATTACAGAGACATCATACCTTGCCACAGGAAGGGATATGATCCTGTTTCACTAAACTGCTCTTCACGACTGGATGCACTGGGTCTTTCAGGATTCCCAGGCACGCTGACACAAACACAGGAAGAAGACATCTGCCAGAGCTGGACGTGTTGGGCCGTCTGTCTCACTGAATTGCCTGCCTCCCCATCAGAACCATCGGCAGCTACAAGCCAGGAAACAAACCTGTCTCAGTCTCAACATCAGCTGCTCCTACCCACAGCTACGACAAGACTTTTATGTCTCAATGAACTGGGATTTCATGATGCAATCACACTTCATAGGCAGTTTCCAATTTGCACTAATCAGAATTGACAGAGTGTCAAAGGCTGACACATCAGACAACAAACAGTGAGAGGGATTGAGTAGATACACAGAAATTTTTAAAGTATTTATGCCAAGAGTTGATAGTACCTTCAAGAATCTAAATGTTACTCAACTTTTTTCCATTTTTTTTACCAAAATGTGCCTGAAAACTAATCAAAAAATAAGGATGTTTCATTTTATGTTTTGTCACTAAACCATTGCAGAATTAGAGCACCTCTAGAGAACTGCTGGGTTAACTTCATAAAATTCTTGGAATCTCTTCTGTGTCTGGTTTTTTATGTAACAGCTGACCAAGTTTTCTTTCCTCCCACACCTTCTAAGGGGTAAAACAAAGGTAAAGAATGAAAAAGCAAAAATCATACTGAAGTCATCTTAAAGTTAACATGACTGCTTCAGAGACAGAGTGGCACTTAAACCTAGCATGAAAATACCAAACTGGTTCATACAGATAGAAGAGAAAGGGTGAAATTAGTGACCCTGAACTCAATCAAAGCCTTCTCTTGAACTTGGAAAAGTTTTACTCATACATACCATCCTACTGACAAGCTCCATTTTTGGCCATGGAAATTACATTCTTAAATTCCTGCTGGGATTATCTAAACTGGAGACAGGGCTATCTTTGCCATCTGGCAGTGTAGTGACCCAAACACAAGTGATGCTCTCAAACAATGATTGAACTACATAAAGTCATCATGGCAATCACAGCAAACTTCTCACAGTCAGGATGCACAGAGGGACTGCAGATAGGACCTAGTTTTTAAGAGAGTCAGAATGTCAGAAACACAGTCAGTGGGCATTTTGGCTAATGGTTATATTCTGTGTTTATTATTCCAGGGAGAGGAAAAATAAAAACTGAGCAAAACTCTCCCTCCAGTCAGTGGAAACACAGACTCCTGCTACACTACCTAGTAGTGATAAAAAAGAAATTCTAGTGGAAAATTCCAATGTGTGGAAGACAGAGCACCACAGTTCACGGAATCCCACCTAAGGTATGAGAGTTTACACCCTCATTCACACACTTGGAAGGCCAACAGCAAGACAACAGAGCATTATCTGCTGTGGGAAGGAAAGCAGTCACCTAGACCCCCTGCCCTTGATACACAAGTCATTTAGCACTGAAACATAATGAAATGGCTGCAAGATGCTGCAGTTTCAGTTTCTGATGTGTCTTCCCAAACACTGAATTTTGTCAAAATAAATCAATGATAACAACTTTGCTGTCATTTGAAACCTTTTTCCAAGCTGATCACTAACAGCTATCAATTATTTTGGTATAAAATTGATTTTATTGTTTTCAAAGGGGTTTTCCAGTGTAAAAGATACCACCAAACCTGGGGAAAAAAGCCATCTTTTGACTTGCTGGCCTGGAGGTGCATTTAGAAAACAATCTGTAGTCATACATCCTACAAGATGCTCAACAGCTTCATCTTAGTCTATAGGCCCTGTGGCTTCTGCACCATTGGAAGCAGGGGGTGGGAGCTCTGCCTTCAAGGCAGGTGTTACAACTCATTTCTTTTTAGCTTTAAAAGAATATTGCAAGAGCAGAAGGTGATGAAATTGAGTATTATTTTAATAAGAAATACCAAATTTACACTGTTAATAGAAGTCAGTGTAAATGTCAATAACGATTCTCCTTGAAATCTTACTGCTACAGAAACAAATATCCTATGAAAATATATACTTCTTTTCCCTGAAAAATTAATTGATCACAACCTATTATTTCAAGACATTATTCTTTTAATTATAATCTTATTTTACCCATATAAAACTTTCAGTAACTGAATCTTCTTCCATGTTTTTCTGACCTACTTAGATTTACAACATTGCTAATAATCACCATCTCCCATCCGAGTACTTAGGTGTACAGGCCAAAATAACCTCCAATATCTTAAAAGTAATTAAGCTATTTAAAAATTAAAACTATTTTTCATTTGAATTTTTTATTTATAGCTGACCCACTTGCCAGAACTTTGCCAGAATGAAGTAGCAGATGTGCAAACACTGTTAGCTAACAGGTGTTCAGACAAAAAAGGCCTCCTGATTTGTTGCCATCCTATGGAGAGACTAGAGAGAATGAAGTGTTCTTCAGCAGCAGCTACCCAGCCAGTACATGGCAGACTAGTCAGGGGAACTCATAAGATGCCTTTTATTTCTGGATCACCTGCTCTCCCAACATCTGCATGGGGCCACATCTGTATCATAGTGGGAGAAGGGCAAAATGAAGCCCCACCAGCAAAATCACAATTGTGATTATCCTGATGGTGCAAACAATAAGGAACTTTAGTGCTTCAAAAAGGGGCAGTGAAGGTTAAAGATACCAAATCTATAACTAGGGAAAAAAAAGTATAATGATTAAAAAAAAAAATTACAACAAGCACAAAGAATTTTATGTTCTGAGGTCAGCAACACAGTAAAATCTTCTGAATATTTTATAAACTTAAAAATGAAATATTAATTACTGACCTTAATGCCAAAGTATAGGTTCCAGGTTGCCTTTGGCTTTCACGAATGAGATAGCTTCCCTCTGCAACACTTAATAATTGGTCAGCTTCCTCCCTTGAGATCATCCCATGGAACCTAAGGAACAAAAATGGTTTTGAAACACATGCCTCTTCTCTTTTAAATCATCTTTTGGTCTTCTTTTAAAAAGCACCAACAATAGTAATTTAAAAAGAAACAAACATAAAAATGACTGATTTGCAGGCATCTACAGTTTAAATTAATTTCCCTTTCTGCCTGTATTGGAAGTTACTTTAAATGGTTTAGAAAAGATTCTAGGAATGAATATCTATGAAACAAGTACATTGTTTTTAAATCTGCATCTATCAATTTAATATATAGGAATAAATCTGGTTTTTCCTGCTGGCTTCACATGTTTTGTGCTAGTGGCATGCAATCAAACATTTTAAAGCATTTGAGGATATATTATTCAATCCCTGAGATTTTAGCAAGTTGCCATAATCTCAGTAATTTCTGCTATAATAACGCAGCAACACTATACATCTTTTGCCAAAGTAAACATAAGTAAGATGTGCTCTGTCTCTCCACACGAAATCTAACCATATTTGCACTAGCAACCTGAAACAGAAGACATTCAGACTAAACATATAGTACATTTACGATCCACGTATCTTCTTTTCCTGAACAGAAACACCTTTTTTGCAAAGCCAACTGGAGAGGGAGAGAGAAAACGACAATTCCTTGAAAGTACAGAAATGTATGTATGATT
Organism: Sterrhoptilus dennistouni; assembly: GCA_013397095.1. NCBI lineage: Eukaryota > Metazoa > Chordata > Aves > Passeriformes > Zosteropidae > Sterrhoptilus > Sterrhoptilus dennistouni. The sequence goes on from VWZU01006789.1 coordinate 1,134,447, forward strand.
TTCTCACTTAAAGTAGCACTCAGTGATATCCATCAGAAATTGCAGCTGTAATTTTAGGCAGACAAAAGTGATGGCACTGTCATAATGATCTGATGGTGAGACACACTGCTGTAAAACATGCAGAAGAAACAAAGAGCACAGAGTGAACACCTGACATCTTTTCTGTAATTATTATCAACCAGTATGCCAGGATAAACCACTTACAGAGACGTTTGTTACTTACTCTCTTCCATAATATTTGGGTCTGTTTTCTACCTAGAAGAAACAACAGAAATTGTAATGTTTCATAACAAGAGAAGCTATACAGTAAGTGGACTATCCACAATATAGTATTAAAACCAGAGAGGGATATAATGTGAAAGTGCAGGCAAAAATAATCTACAACAGAATTTCTCCTGCAATTAGAACATAGGGAAACCAAAAGGAGACCTTCAGAAAACATCGCACTTGTGAATGGTTTAAAATGGAGTGAGAAAGGATGAGCCACTTGGAGCATGACATCCTCAGGACTCTGCATATACAAACTGATGGCATTAAATATTACTTTTACAAAGTACCAAAAAAGGGAAATGACTTTGCATTTCATGCATGCGAGTGCACCATATTGATAAGTGCACTAATACAGTGAAACATCTATAAAACTCTTAAATTTACTGGTTACCTTCCATCGCAGAGCTGTGGGTGCCTCTGCTGAAATAAAGCCATGACTACATAAAAAGCCTCTCAGAGAGAAGGCAAATGGTTGAGTGAATCACCAAGTGCCCAAGTCTTGTACTTCTTGATTTCATTAAACTGTGTGATCTGCAGTATCACCTAAAAGACTTCAAAAGCAGGTGTGCATTTGTTGTGTAGTGTAACTCCACCTTGTCTGTGCTCCAGAGACCTTAGTAAACGAACACAAGATGCAGGGGTGTCAGGGTACAAGTTGCCTGATAATTGTTTTAGATGAAGTAATGCATCTTCATTTGTCTAGGAAGTTTAGAGCCAAGTGAGGAACAGCAGATCTCATGGAAATCAGCTAGTAATCTAATCCACCAGGTTGTTCTTTCTTGCTAAATTTAAAGGGGGAAACTCGTTGCAGAGTAAAAGGCAGCAGTTATACAACCTGAACTCCAAAAGTATAAAACAATCCAGCTATGCTGAAACACAGAATGCCACTTCAGTTTCTTTTTTCCATCTTTTCAACAAAAAGCCTATTAATATTAGCATTTCTCTCCATTATTTTCAGTGGAGTATAAAGATTTCAGATATCCAAAACAACAAACAACAACATACATCCTGATCTACAGTCCAATAACAATTCTTCAACATTCCCAGCAAATAAAAAGCTATTGTAATGATTCACCACTTTGGAAAAAATGTTCCATTACTGGAAAGATTTATCATGTTCTAAAATATTTCCTTTTCCTTTAAAACAGCAAACAAGAGTTGACTGGTGTGACAGCTGTTTTCAAAGGGCCTGAAGAGACTGGATCATTTCAAAAAAGAAGAAAGATATTTTTTGTTAAATGTAGGCTATTTCTTCAATAAGAAGATAGCAACATAAACAGAGAAAAAATGAAAGCATTTTATTGTTGTTGTTGTTATAGAAACTTGAAACGATTCTTAACTAAAACCCTTAAGCCAAGACACTAGTTTAGGGCAGTTGTTAAAAGAAGAATCCTGTCATGAATAAGATTTTGTTGTCTGTCTAGTGAGATTTTATATTTATCTCAGTGAATTTATAAGACAGAACGGGAAAATTTATATGAGCAAAAGCGTTCCTTTTCAGAAATGGCTTAGTAACTTGACAGGGCATCTTCAAAGTACTTGCAAATCCTAAGAAAATTTATAATATACTCTGCAAACATTTAAAAATGTGAACAGGCAGATGACTGGAACAAAACACCTGAAAAAACCTCCACAGGAGTCCAGACATTTGTAGCTAGGCTTGCAGCTCATTTTGGTGGATCGTGAGTTGGAAAGGAAAATAACCACTTCTGTTAACACTATCTCTACTGATCAGTTTTACCAACTTGCAATAACTTCAGTATAAATGTTGATGTGCAACACTTTTTGCTTACATAAGACTCAGTGCAGCTGGAACCTCAATTCATAGAGTTTTATTGTCTGTTTGTTCATGTTTTGGGGGTTTTTTTTATCACTTTTTACATTTATGATAATATTAGAGGGGTTTGACATCTATATTGACATACATTAAGACTTAAAGAAAATTCCATCAGATCTCAGCAGGGGCCTTCTAATTCACTCAGAATGACTGGGCTACATTCACAGTGCAGTTTGTGTGCACTGAGAAAACCACACAAGACTCCCCGTAAGCCAAATTTACCATGTAAGTCAGTAAACACTGTTCTCAAGCTTTCTATAAAACTTCTGATAGGTGTTGTTACACCAACTGTACCCCTTGCAACTTAGACACTGTGTTTATTCTTATCCTCAACTGCACTGGAACCAGAAGCAACGTGCAGCTTTCTTAGTCTTTCGTGTTTCCTTGGACACCAAAAAGTTCATGCCAGATTGTATTCTACAAAATTAATTCTACAAATGACAATGACAGGCACCCACATATCCTCCCTTTGCACATGAGCACTAAAAGCCAAAGCAGTTCAGTTCAGAAGCTCTATTAGTCTAACTTTCACAGTCTACCACCCATAAGTTAAGGAGACAAAACCAAAACATCTGGACTGGAACTAAAACCACCTAAGAAAAGAAATATATTTTAAAATAAGACGATAGCAAGAAATCTGTCCTATTAGCTAAAGCTGATAGCTGAAATGACAGTGTAATTATCCTCTGCAGAATTTTTTCCTGATTTGGCAGTATTTTTGGACCAAATAATTTCTGAGTGTGAGGGCAGCCATAGCTGCTTCTTTTTCTTTGTATCTGGCAAAGATCAGCCGAATGCTGCCTTTTGGCTTCTCAGGATTTTTACTTATGGGAAAAATTTCCTACTGCTGTTTGCTTGGCAAGGTTTTAAAAATTGCTTTCAACTTGGAAAAAAAAAAAGAAAAAAAAAAGAAAAAAGCATGAGATATTTATTTTCAACGTGTTTATCTGTATACCACTAATGCAGAGGCCATGGGAAAAAATTAAGATCTCCTCCCTATGATCAAGAAACACAAAGATAACAAGATATCTAGCATTGCTTAATTTATCATTTTTTCAAACTGAGGTGTGAAGGCATTGAAACCAAATTTATGAAGAGACTAATCAGACAGATTTGGAAAGCACCTTATAGTAGACATTCCTTTGGAAAAGAGCTTAGCTATCATGAAATTTGGAAAGTCATCCTGGTCAAATATCATGCAGATAAAGCCACCTTTACAAACAGCTCTAACAAGGATGTGTATTATATATGCCGTCCAGTCTGTCTTTCTTGACCATTTTCATAATACTATACAGAGATGCTGTTTGACAGGCTTGTTAACTATTAGCACTGAATTAGGCTGAAGCCTTCTAAACTGAAAGAAAAAGCCAGTGATTTTAATTATCTCCATACTATGTATTTTTTTCATATAGTCACTTTTAATTGTTCATGGAATGCTTTCATATATCAGTCAAGGCTGCCCTAAATATGCCTATGCATGCACACGTGTATATAAAATTATATGCGTAACAAATATGAATTTCATGGAGGAAATACAATATTAATTGGACAAACAACATTATAATTTGCATGCAAGCCTCATGCAGAAGTCAAATAACTCAGAATGTTATGGAATCATCAATTTTAACTTCATGGAGTATTAAAAGACTTGGCTCTGCTGCACCTTCACAATAAAAAATCCCAAATGAATGCATGCTCTTTTTAGTTCAGCATCTCTCCACTGATCTGTGTGTTACTCTGATATGAAACTGGTGTAGCAGAGCAGAAACTTGAATTCTTTGTATTTGAGAACCATTTCAAGTTAAGTAGGTCATACTGTTGAATACACCTCTCAGTATCAGCATTTGTACAATGTGTGCCTTTGCACATGAAGTACAAGGGTTGCGGGTTTTTTTATGGTGTGATTTCCAATTATTCTGTAACAAGTTCTTTTTCCCCTAATCATCACTCCTGCTTTTGTCAACAAGTGGATTACAATAAGGCAAGAAGAGCAATTTATGTGCTAATACCTCATCAAATTACACATTGTTCATTCCCACTGACCTCCTTGATGTTCTCAGGATCAAAATTCTCTTCCTAATATTTATGAATTTGTTTATACAGCTGAATAATTCAACCACTTAAGAAAAGATTCTGCTCCCCACTGACTCATGCACGGCTGCTAATAGAAACCCAGCTGAGAAAGAACAGATCACAAAGCTCAACACAAGCAGGAGAGGCTGAGACCAGAGAGAAAGGTTAACAAGTTACTACTCGCTGAATCTATTTTCACTTCAAATCAGCTCAGCTGCATAAATTGTTCAACACTTATAATGAAAAACTGTTATCTGCATTATAAAGAATTAATGCAGAAGTAGGAAAATGTATACTGATAATGTACTTGTCAATTTTACCTTTATTAGTTAAAAATAAGCTTTCAATAACTTTTTTTTGGTAAATAAACTAATTCTTCAATGATAAAATGTATATTTAAGATGCTTTGTTCTGCAGCTAAATACCTGACAGATTCTTTCAGGTTTTGTGTTTACTTCTAATCTCACTGGTTTCTAAATCTGCAGCTTTTATTTCTCAGTTTCTACAACAATGTTCATGGTGCAGACACAGGTTTACTCTGCAGAATTCAAGAAGCTATTTTAAAACACAAAATGCCTCCTTTTTTGTTTCACTCAGACACAGGGACAGTTTTACACTTACTTAAAGTTTGTCAAATCTTGTCAATCTTGTTTTAGAATAAATTCATAGAAATATGACATTACAGACACTAATGTGTTTCATTTCTTTCTCCACTGGTGACAGGACTTAGCTGTGTTTTGATTGTGATATTCTTGCAAATCCCCCATTGACTGTAACAGGCTAGAGGTCACCACTCACCCATAGCAAATTTTTCTTTGTAAATCAGTCCAACTTTTTAATTTACTATCTCTACTAGAGCTAATACATTTTTCCAATTAACAGAATTTAAATTCAGTGAAAATGAGGATGATAAAGTTGAAGTAGTCAGTGTGATTTATATTTGAAGAAGATTTACACAGATGCTTTTATATTTGGCAGGCAAGTTTCTTGTTCTATTCTAAAAAGGGGACAATCTGTATCTGATCAATAGCTGAACAATTTCCATCACCACAAAGGCAGGAAAAATTTTTAATTTTCAGATACTGAATACACATTTATCCCTCTGCTTATTTGACTAGATTCATAGTATTCTAAGAAATACTATGAAGAAGAGCTTAGTATGAAATTCGCTTGTGAGTTCCGACCACCTAGCACAAAAGACCCCCAAGCCCTTCTCTGCAGCCAAACTAGCCTGGGATATAATGCCAACATATCTTACTGAATATGCCAGACTCCTTTATCAGTTTACAATTTCTCCCTGACTACAGAGTACATATACTTTGTGCAGTCAAATGATTACAAAATAATGACAATTGTCATGTTAAGCATTGTATGATTTCCTTAACTGTGCTGGTACTTTCAATTATGACTTGGTTTGTGGGTTCTTTTAATTTCTTTGTTGTTTTTATTATTTTTTTTTCTTTTAAAGAAATCAAAATATATACAGAAGAAATGAAGGTTCTAATTCTGTGGGAATTAAAACATTCACATATGAGATCCTCAAAGCATCTAACTGAAGAAACAAAAATTTTCACCCACCACCACAAGTCGGGCAACTCCATGAGCATTACACTGTAAGTCTGTCACTATGGGAGTAAACAACAGCAGGACTCAGAGATAAGGCTCAGAAAATAAAAGGCTCCAGTGACTGTACAGGCATAACGTCAGCACCTCAAGGAACAGTGTCAGAGGGCCACCAAAAATCTCTTCAAGGTTTTACAATATGCCTGTGTACACATAACCACACACACCACTTCCACCTTTTTTTAGAAATACTTCTGAGGTGAGGAAGGAAAAAGCAATTACCCAACAGCACTTTACAACAATAAGTACAATCCATTGGAGGCAGGAAATAAAACAGTTTATCCTATCCAGGTGAGCACGCTGAATCGTTAGCCTGTATTGTAACACTAAGCTTTTACAAGACTTCAGATACATTGTATATTAATGTAAAGAAAAAATGTACCATAGAGAATACTCAAAATAGAACAGAACCTTCTTAACAATGTTTCAATGCGAATAAAAGACTGGACAAATTTCCATTTTTTTACAGCTTGGATCTTATCTTCTGTAACTATCTTTCCTTCAAATCTCCATCCAACCTCATTTGATATACCTAAGATACCTGCACAACAATTTAAACTGGAATACCTCTGCTTGGATGCTCAATAACAGTAGAAATCCTTGTCAAAATAAACGTTTTTGCTATAATTCTTGTAAAATTCATGTATTGTTCTCTCCTATAGCTATATCTGGCTTAAATGCAGTAAGTTACAACGACACCTTCTTAGAAATATCAAATTAACAGAGGAAAACAAATGCTTCCATTAAATGCAGTACTTCACTTCTGTTAAATCTCTAAATTTTATTTTGAAAATTGACAGACTATTTCATAGAATCATAGTTGGACTTTTGAAAAAGTGACAGAGAACTACTTGTTTACTTCTGTCAAATCATCCTCCTTGTGATCTAAATTATAAGCCATTAATGTACCTTCTGGAGACTGCTACATCCTTCTGTATTTAATGCTATGTCGAAGCAACTAGCATATCTCAAAGATTAATTTTCTTTCTTTTGGCACATGATAAAAATGCTCGAGTTTTATTGGAGCAATGTAATAACTTCCAGTTATTCCGTAAGAGCTGCGTTTTATAATACTGCCCAACATTTCAGCATTTTTGAAATTGAAATTAATGTTTCCCAGGTTCTTCAGTGAAGGTGCAAGATGGATGTAGTTATGACTAAACTTTGCTGGCACCAATGCTTGGTGTCAGGTAAACCCTGGAGCACCACAGCCCTGGAGAGGTGCTGCTCTGCTGAATGGCAGCTCAGGGCACAGCAGCAATGTTGGATCTACCTCAACAGCTGATCTCATGAGCTGCTGCTTCTGTATCACTGCCTGTCAATGGGATCCCATTGCTACCACTTCAGTCTGTAACATCTGTGGCTCTGCATAGCTTAGTTCCTGCTATTAATGCGTCTTAGGTACTATGACTCAAACAACAGCACCAGGGGAGGCTTTAGTCTTCCCTCTGCTGATTTATTTTACATATCTAGCAGTGATGTCTGTATGAACAAGTGCATAGTTCCACTGTACAGCTCTGCTCTTACTTCTGTGCATTTCTGATGAGAAAAGGAAGAGAAAAGGTATGTTTCCATATATCAAAGAATCAAAAAGTAATAAATGATTCTCAGTAAATGATGATACATATCAAAATACTTTAAATTCCATCTGTAGAACAAATGGATTTCCGAGTACCAGTGCTCCCAAGCAACCACTCTTTGGGCTGGACACAATTAAGTACAGACATGGAATTACTGGACTATATAAAACTGAACAGTGTGGCACCTACCTCACAAGTGCAGGTTATTCTTCTAGGATGGGGAGCTTCCTGTTGCAACTGATACACTGGGAGGAAGGAGAAGTTAAATTCTAATTAATACAGAATCATCATGTAAGTCAGGCATCTTAACATTAAACATTGCAGCTTAAATAAAGGAGACTTTCTGCAAAGTTTAGCTCAAGGTTACCAAGGATATAGAATTTACTAACAAGCAGTCAGAAAAAAAGAATGTTGCAAACCAAAACGGGATATTGATTTTCTTTACAATGAATTGATCAAGTAATATGGAATAACTAGGTGAGATCAGACAAGTTTCCAACAAACAGATCAGAAAAAGAATCATAATAAACACAAACTAAAGCTCATTATATGTCAAATCAGGCTGCTGTCAAACTGTCTTCAGAAAGCAGATGGAGCCCAATCCTACTATGCTGGGCACACACCCAGTCACCTGCAATATGTCAAGACTTTACAATAATCACTCAGAACTGTGCACTATCAAACCCTCTCCCTTTGCCACTGCTCAGTGAGGACGTTCCTGAAGAAAGAGAAAAATGGCCTTTGCATTTGCAGATCTAAAGAGTTGAGTAGTAGAGTAAAACAGATAAGGCCCAAATTATGACATACATTTACTTACATTTATATCTTCCTTCCTCCTTTTTCTCTATTTTTAAAATAAGCTTCATCAAGCCAGAACAGATCTTTGCACCCCACTATAAATTTAATGCTACTAGTATGTGCAGACTTTCTAGTATAACACCAAAGGAATGACTTTCAACTTTATGCCAAATAAATCTGGTTTGGCAAGTCACCTTCAAAATGAGGCTGTCAACACTAAGTACACTACTGTACTTCAAATGGCAAATGGGCATTTGAAATTGTAATCTTTTAAAATTAAATTATGTTTCTACCATTAGTAGGAATACCAAGGTCTACACTGTGCTCTCACTTTCTTTAGATAATAAGACCATACATTAATTTAACCAATACAATTTGACTTCATTACGATTCTCATTTGATCCCAAGTCTTTTCCGCTGGCAAATGCTGTATTTATGTGTCAACCTACATGGGAATGGAGAAAATGGCAAGATGCCCAATGATCATTGAATCATAAGATAAACTGGAAAAAAACATTCCCTTTTTTCCAAATAAAAAAGCCTAATGGTTTTTCCTGTTGCTACTATTTCCATGCTGGGCTGGCAATACAAAAATGATTTTTGCAAGTGATGAAGAACAGCACACTGGTATATAAAAGTGCAATTATCATTTTAGGCATAGCATGACCATTTATATTGCCAGCACATAGATTCCCTAGCTTCCATTGGAAAAGCTGTATTTGTTGGCACTGGACCTTGTCCATATCTAATTCTGAGAACTTCAGAGTCAAGTTCAAAGGAAAAAGAATAAAATGAAAGAGCAAGTTAATATTTTTCTGAATTTCACAAAAGAGCAGTGGAGACCCACAATCAGCATGCTCCACAGAAACTGGCTGAAAACTGAGAACTATTTCCCACCTTACTTCAAGCCAGGCTGAAAAGATTTTCTAAAAGGAAATTATTTTTCACCAGTGGCAACACCTTTCTCCTCTTCCAGTAAGAAGCACAGCAGGCTGACTAGATAAGTTACAAAACAGGATTCCTATCCCCTCCTCCTCTAACTGACATATGCAATTCAAACTGTTCAGCATCAGTTTCCTTGCTGTAATTATTGCCAGGGATGTCAAACAACACACTCCTCTTTGTCTGTCATGAGATAGAAATCTAATCAAACCTTAGGATTCAGAGCTTACTTCTGAACCATGGGAAGGTTCACCATGGCAGGCAAACCATTATGTTGGAGGAGAGTGGGTGCACACAAACCATACATGCAAACCATGTTGTCTACACGTGCCCAAGCTTTCAGCTTCTGTCAAGCTTCCAATAAAGATCTGATATTAGAGAACTTCAACCTCCCTGTTATAGATTATGGCATAGAATAAACTGAACAAGGAAGCAGTGTTCCCTGAGTTCACACAAGGTACAGAGATGAAAAAAATAATCGAATCTGCCCTCTTACACTTGCTCTCTTTCTAACCATGGTTCTCACTTAGCCTTTAATTCCACACCTCTGATTAAAAAGTCTCCCAGAGCAGGATGGAAACCTTTTAAAGTAACTACATTTTCTCAAGTGCTAAATCTCCTCAACCTTTAGAGAGCAAACATTTTCACAATGTGAAATGTTGCTTGAGCAAATCCCTTTATCCAGGCTGAAGACACCAAGCTGAATATATACAAAGTAATGCAAATATAAGTCTGACATCCCTAAACCGTTAAGTGTGTTACAAACATTCTGTTTTCAAAATCTGCTTTTCACTCTTCTTTCTTACTGTGTTTCCTCTAGTCTCAAAATGTCTCATATCTTGGCTTTTCTATCTACAAAGAACTAGAATCTATAGGTGAGCCACTGTGGGAAGCTATGATGCTCTTTCACATTTTTCTCTTGTTCTCTTCCCTATCCCTAAACCTCCATTTGCACAGCCAAATAAGAGGTCAGCCCTTTACATGGAATTGTTTTGCATTTAAAAACAGCTGTTTGCTTTTTCGTGGGCTGGGTTTGGGTTTGGTTTTTTTGAAATGAAAACAGCAAGTTGTGAAGTTCCCAAGAGTGACCCTCTGATCTCAGGGCAAGACAGCTGGACTGCAGCCCTGCACACCTGACTAGGGCAGCCTGCAAGGCCAGCTCCCCCTGGGCTAGGGCACACACACACACACAACTCCAGAGCACTGGGCAGGCTGGTAACAAATCAGCCCCTTCTAGTAAGGGCCTCAAAAACCCTGCTTGTGATTTGTCACACCAGGCCAAACAAATGCTCCCATTTTACTATATCAGCAAATTCCTGAAGAAAACAATTTATTTTGAGTTTTCTTAACCAGCTCAAGCTCAGCTCTAGTGATGCAAGGCACTAGATCACAGGAGCTCTAGAAGTTTGAAGGATACCAACTTTAAGGCATGAATGAAGTTTATGTAATCCCTGGTCTAGGCAGACAAACCACTACAAGCAAGACCAAGCAGGATTGGGACAATTCACGCCAATAACAGGCAAAGAATCTACTCTGCTAAATAATCTATGTTCACTTGTCCTTAGAGGTAGTTCAACTGCACCTATCTCTAAACAAAAGTGAATCCCTTTGAGCTTCTTAAACTCACATTGTCACAAAAAGAGAAATGAGTATTTTAAAGCAGCCAAGTGACTTTTCCAGCTCCGACTTGAAAAAACCCCTAAAACACTGAGATACTTACAGTAAGATTTCCAAACGGGTGGTCGGTATTCATCAGTATCTGAAAGAAAACAAAAAATCTTAATGTTGCATAGGAAACATTTTAACACAGAAAAAAACTTGCAGAAGCACTTGCAGAATTATTGAGATAATATTGCATCTAGGTTTTAAACTTTCTTTTTACTATCATAGAACAACTTCTTAAAATTTCCCCCTTTTTACTTAAACTAAAAACGTGAAAAGGTGTTTTCTCTATCCAGCTAGAATAAAAACTATAGAAACAAATACAAAAAATGGCAAACATGCAGATCAGAAGCCAGCATACTGTGAGGAGGAAGGAGAATGTATATTATTTTACTATGTATAGATTTTCAAGTTCCATTTTCAACTACAACAGAAAGATTTTTTTAATCTAAAGTTATATTCCAATAAATGAGTTTCCATGCAACTTATTCCTGCCATTAGCTTTTTCCTCTTCTGGATGGCAATTCACAACACTTAAAATAAAATTAGAGTATGCAAGGACAGAGAAATATTTTGGAAAAAAGAAAGGTTTTTTTTTTTCCATACTGAGTACAAGTTCTTTTTGGAAGCAGTGAGTATATATTAAAAGTACCATCATATTTCTACTCCAAGGTTTCAATTCTCAAAAAAAAAAAAAAAAAAAAAAAAAAAAAAAAAAAAACGCAACCAAAAAGAACCAATCAAAAAAATCCCAACGTCTTCTGTCACCCTTACTACTTGTTTTACAACTGATCTGACATTTTGAGCTCACGGCTATGCTGCAAACTTTAACTCTGATCCAGTGTTTTCCTGCTCTGACCAGCTTCAGTTCTGATGCCACAAGTCACCAAGGCTTTCAGCAAGATGCTGTGCTTATCTGCCTTGGAGCTGGTGAGAATTATTCCATTCTCATTACACCACAGGGTCACAAGCTGAGCCACCCACACAGCCAGCCTTGCTGTCTGAAGCCACTTCTGACTGCAGCATTCATGCCTGAGCTCTGTTTGCAATCGTCAGCTCACTGGAACTACCTCTGCATCCAACAAAATACACATTTCTAGTTTTTATTATAAGGTTACATAAAGATCTGCAAACCTGTTGCTTGAATTTTGGCCTGAGTGGCATCTCCACCTGAGAGACCTTAAGGCCTGCAAAACTGAGCCTGAAGCTGAGATTTTGCTTTGCCTCCCCTTAGACTAAGCAATCTGTCTTCTTCAGATACTTGCTGTAGATCATATCTTGGACATAGTCATGTTAAAAATCTCTAAACTAGAACTTAGTGGCACAGACTTTGCCAGACCCTCTCAGAGCACTCCCTGCCCTGACTACACTGTAATTTTGTTCCATTTTTTACCCCATATTTTAGCTCTACACATGAAGAAGGTGCAGTCCTTGCAGATGACCTTGGTGGCAATGGGTTTTATAAATACAATTCATCATGATTTTATTATTAAGGCTGCACTCAGTTAAACTGCCATTCCCCTGAATACGATGCAGTTTGATATTTGGAAGGTCCTGCAGATGCTCTACCACATCTTGCAGATCAGCAAGAACACCTTGGATCTGCAGAGAGCCTTAAGCAGCCTGTTCTTCAATGTGGTAGTAAAAGCAAATCAGCAGTAACAGATGCAGCCACGGTTATTCATTCCTACTTTGATACCTTTAATTAAGGCAGTGCAAGTGGATTCATTCCAGAAGCATTGTAACATGATCCCTTAGCAATGCAACGTCGCATGGAAAAGGGGCAACATTTTTAAGTAAAAATAATGGCTTTAGTCCCAGAAGACAACTCTTACCACACCATCTGAATTTACTTTTGATATACTCCGGCAATATATGCACATTTGGCAATATGTCCACTAGTTGAATTCACAAATAAATAATTTAAGTAAAGGACAACATACAGAGCATTTTTAAAATATGAGCTGACTGTTATGAAAATACAAACATCTTGGCAGTCTAACCTATACTTGCTCATACTCAAGCCATGCAATTGTTACAGCTAAGGGCATCATGGTTATAAAACTAAAAAGTGACAGTATTTGTGCCAAACAAAAAACCTCAAACCTTGTTAAAGTTAGCCAAGAACAGCAGTTACTTTCATACAAGAAATATCTAGCATTCAGAAATGGGAAGGAATGATTTATGTTATGCAGCTGTGCAGAAAGATTTTGTTAGGAAAAAAATCTGTCGGTGAGCTTTATTGCCTTTACAGTGTGAGAATACCCTCCGGCCATCCCACACGAAGTAATGAAAAAACAAAAGGTCATTTCTATTGTGATTTTTTTTTAAAAAGTGTAGCAGCAAACACAGGCACAATGAAACAGTGAATCAGAGGGTTTGTAGTGTTTGTTTCTGAGCAAGAATTTTTTTATTACTAAAACTATCCTACTACACAAAGATGAAATAGAGTAAGCATAAACACCAGCCCTGTCTATTAGTTACCTGTTTTTAAAGGTTAACAGATGCAGTCACATTTAATACATCAAAACTATTTAGAAATTCATTATTAAGAAAACGGTTTGATTTTCAGATAGTACAGGCTTCCACGTATGGCATCTCCAATTAGGCATCTGAAAACCACTAACAGGCATGATCAAAAACCCGCAGAAAATGTGGAACCCAAAATACATTTTCTCACTAATGCTGCAGCACTTTCTAATTAGCGCAATAAACTCTACACTGTCAGTTCTCAGATTTTTTTCACAGTAAGTCAGCTCTGCTAAATGTTTCCAGGATAAAATAATTTTCTACAAGCTGTTCATCAGGTTCTATATTAACTGTATTTTCTGCCCTGAGATGCAATTCAGCTTAAAGCTACTCCTCTCCAAAGGCCTAGAGCATTACAGAACACATAAATACATAAGCTGATACTATCAGCTCTGTCCAGATGCGATCCTACCAGCACTGGTCAGATTTTTACCAGTATGAAGGCACTCTCAACAGCAAGGACATTTTAGATCAGGGACACTGTCCAAGTACATAAATTGCAATTTCAAACTGAGACCAGTTTCAAGCTGACAGATACTTTCCCTCAGAATTAGCTGGGCCACAAACACAGTGCAGATGATATGTACTTAAAATCCACACAGATTTCCCGTAAGCCAAATTTACCATGCAGGACAGTAAACACTTTTCTTCAGCTTTCTGTAAAGCTTCTGACAAGTGGTGTTACACCAACTTTACTCTGAGCAACTCAGACATAGTGTTTGCTCTTACTTTGGCAGTTTGTACAAGCAATATTTAATGATATCAGTTCATATATGTAGAATCCTAAGGATGACATGATCCAAATGGCTCATCCTTTCTCACTTAGTTTCATTCAGAAGCGCAATGTTTTCTGAAGATCTACCTTTAGTTTCCTTATATTCTGATCACAGGAGAAATTCTGGATATTCAATACTAGATACTCAATTTTCAATACTCTTCTTTATTCACAATACACTCCTCTCTTTTCCAGGACTTTGCCTTCCCCTAGCCTTAGCAATCTGCACCTGCATGCAAGACCTCTCCCCTCATCCTTGAGGACTCACCTATCCATCCCACTATCTGCTCAGCATCTCACTATCAAGCCATCTTGTATCATCTCATCTCATCTCTACTCCAAGGTTCCTTACTATTTGCTTAAATGCAGAGAAAACAGAGACAAAGCCCAGAACAGCCCAACAGGCAGCCTCGGGCAACAGTCAGAAATGTCACAGTGGGCAGATGCTTTGCTCTCTGGGTCCAGAATGCCCTCCTTTGAGCGCACCAATTCACCAAAAAAAGAGGAAACTACGCATCTTGAGCATGAATCACCTGCAATTAAGAACTGAAACCAGACTGACCATCAGAAATACTCACTACTCACATGACAGAAATGGGCTTCTGCCAATAGACAATCATACAGCCATTTCAAAGTTCATATACAGACACAAACACTAGGAGAACATCTCAGATTTTCCATAAACACAAGTGTGACACTATTGTAATAGTGTCATTACAATGCAGCATTTCCCTACATTATTTTGCTTCTTTCTTACCCAGTCCTGTTTTATTCACTATATAAATTTGGATTACTGCAGTACTTTCAGAGTGTACATTTTAACTGCAGATAGGAAAACTGTTACTATTGCCTCAAACTGTTTAGAGTGCTTGTCTTTGTGTATTCCTTTTAAAGAAAGAATAAAAATGTTTACCTCTGCTTGAAATGGCTGTTTCTCTCCCCACTGGAGATCAGCCAGTTCAAGGGTAGAGGAGCAGCAGCAGCTTAACTCTGCATAACCCCATAAAGCAATGTAGAACTTACAGAGAGATTTCCTGTAGAGAGTTTAGTTTTATTTTACTGGATGGCAGTACCTGCACCTTGGTCTTCTCTAACATCAGTGATTAATGCTGTCTGGAAGGAAATAATCACCTATCTGGTGAGAGAGCAGCTCTTACCCCAACCTTTGGTTTTATTTGATAATATCTTTATTGAATACAGGTGAGGCCTTAGGTGGGGAACTTTGTAGAAGAGGCCAGTTCTCAGCCATGTGGACTAAATACCAACATGATCAGGAGAAAAAAATGTCTGATTTCATGTTCTGAACTGGTCTAGGAGCAAAGAATGGTGTAAGCCACAAATATGAAAAGATGCAAGAAAGTATAAACATTCTTCCATAAACTACAGCTAGGCACTAAGCAGAAAGTGTGTGCTGTAAGATGCTAATCTTGCTTTGTTTGGCAGCAGCATGTGTCAAAAATTAATTCCTGGAGAGATTCACGACCAGCCCAGTGGATGTGGCCATTTGCTGACCCATACAACAGATTCCTTTTTGTGCCTGAAAAGCAACTTCTAGAAAATTCCTCTCCAGGCCCCAGATCTTCCTTATTAGCACCTTCTCTATGCCCAAAGGATGCATATAAAAAAGAATCACTTGACTTAGAGAAAAAAAGCCATAACTTACTTGCTAGTGAGATTCTCAAACCACAAAAAACAGCACAGTGGAACAGAAAATGTCATTTCATCTCTGTTTTTCAGAGTGTAAGTGCCAACAGCATTTCAGAAACTAAGCTCAAGCCATCACAAAATGTTTTCAGCAGCAGCCAAGCAGGCCCTAGCATTGAAGGCTTTTACACACTCCAACCAAAATAAAACTCAAACAGCACTGAGTTAATTGAGGGATGAATACAGCCACTGCCCTAGGCAGCAGCACTAAAACAGATGGGCTACAACTCCGTGGTTTCAGGGTAAATATGAGAAGCTGATCCTTGGCTGCAGCAGCACTGGAAGTGTTTTGCAGAAGTCCCTGTGTAGCTGGCAGCAGGAGGGGAGGGTGCAGCCAGGCAGCTTCTGGAGAGGGGCAGCAGGGTGGAGGGTGCAGAAAACACCAATCCATCCCTGTCTGTAGCATGTAGAGTGAAGAAGTAAGGAGCACACCACAAACATCCTTCATTGCTCCTAGACAAGACCTTAGGATGCCTCTTTCTTTGCACAAAGCCTCCTTCCACCCCTCTGCTACTACGAGCAGTAAGTTAGATGACAATCTGTGATGGGGTGGTGGGCAAGAGCAGGACCCTGAAGTAAAGAGCAAGTGTCACATGCGTGCCTGCTGAAGAAACTAACCCATGAGGAAACTAAACATGAGGAAACTAACCCAGCCTACTCTGGCTTCAGGGTGCCACACACAGCTGCCAAAGGCTGCAGAAAGCTGTGTCAGTCAGTGTCAGTAAACAGACAGGAAGCTCTGGTCAGGCTTTCTTACCTGGCAAGAAATGTTTTCTTAGAAACAAATACTTTTTCAGCACTTAAGTCCTGCACATGAATACAAAAAATGAAATGATCCTCTGGCTCAATCCTGTCCTGCCTTCACCTTTCCAAAGCAAAGGGGCAACAAACTATTTCTGACCAAAATATCTTGCACGGGCTTACAGCACATTTTTAAAGATATGACATGCAACCTTTTGGAATATTCCTTTTCTCTTAAACAAAAACTCTTATACTGTTATTTTACCAAAAAGCTGAGGTTTAGAAGTCACTGAATAAATAATGTTTACTTAAATGTAATGTTGCTCTAATAGTGACTTCAAACAAAGACATTAATGACAAGAACCTGATGGCACATATGGCCTGGGGCCACGTGGAAAAAACGCTTAGGGTTTCACAACTGGGGCATCACAGAATTTCCTTTGTTTATGGGAAGATCCCTACAGGGCTGAGAACACTCCAGGCAATAAGCACCACATTTCTGTATGTCACTCAGCAATGATGACTGATACTTCTACAATGTTACTGAGTCTTTGATGCTTCTTTAATGTTATCTTTGGCACACAGTTTCCTTTGAACTAAGAAAAAGAAAAATGCTTTGAAAACTTTTAGACATATCAAGGCTCTTCCTAAGACACCAATACTGTAAGGAGCTTCAGTGCAAAGTCTCCAAATAAACCACCATCTATTTTCTCCACCTTCTCCAGGCAGGGAAAAGACATCAGCAGGCATCCAGTTCAACATGCTGGCAGGTATTAGAGCTCAGCATGCACCTCAGTGGTGTGCAGACAGCTAACCCTCCCAACAGAGCATCCCCTGCTCTGAGCCCGCCGTGCTGCCAACACAACCCACCATGGTGGGCAGCTGGAGTGAGGCAGCTGCTAAATGCCAGCTAAACTCCAGTCTGATCACAGAGACAAACTGCCTCTAGGTCCAAAAAGGAGCTCTTGCCAGCTTACACGGTTTGTCTCCTGCCAGGGGATGGCAATTTGCAGGCAGAGGTCACAGGCAGCCAGCTCAAGTGCACCCAGCTGCTCCCAGGCCAGCCCTGGGAAAGCTGGCACATCCAAGAAAGGCACTCCACCACTAAAGCCATCCACCCACAGGGATGTGCCCAAGCTTGTGGGTAGAGGTGACAGTCTCCAGTGACAACTCTTCTTATATGAAGTTTTACTCCTTTACCTTGCCCTTTGGCACAGGTTGTTACACTTCTTGATGCCCATAAATTCAAATGCACATGGTCAGCTTTGGACTTCTAAAGTAAAATGATGTTTGAGTTATCTAAGCAAGAAAACAGTACAAAGGATTTTCTTCTCTTTTTCAGAGACATTCCCATCTGGGAGGAGAACAAGAGTAAAATACAATCTAAGGGAAAGATGCAACCCACCGAAAACAGGAACCAATAATGAAAGCATCCCTTCAGTTGCAAGATGGCACTATAGCACACACACTGCGCCCCAGGAATTTTTAATAGGACAAAACTTATTTTCATTTGCTCTTTCATCCTCTCATGCTTTTGCTTTTACCACTCCAAAAAAGGTACAATTAGGTTTCTAATTATTACTGGAGAAAAAATGATTAAAAGAAAGTCAGTGTGAACAACGCCCCAGAAAGCTACAAGGGCTAATGGCATTTCTGTGAGGTGACCAAGGGGGAGACAAGAAAGCACACTCAGCAAAAGTGAAGAGGCCTAAAGAAGGGCATGCTCTGATAATTACTTTAGTGTTGAGGGGGAAAGAAAAAACGGATCATACTGCCATCCTGTTTCTACAAACGTCTGATCTGGCAACAATAAATTCTCTGGGAATGCTTCTAATGGGGTTGAATGAGAGACCCGCTGAAAACAGCCAGAGTTCAATGCCTTTTATGAGCAGGTCTACTATTATTGCCTCTTTATGAATGATGGGAAATTTTAAGAAGTAATATTTTGCTCATCACAAGCACTGCTGCAGTGAAATGAACTCATCCTCTAAGTGATTAGACCAGGTTGCAAATCATTGATTTCTAGATTTTCATTTAACTAAAGAAAGGGAAGCAAGTATTCATTTTTCCTCCTCTCTGCCAGATAAAATACTGGTGTATGACTGCATAAGTAATGAGAAACAAAATATTTTTAATCCTTTACAGAAAAAAAAAAATTAAGGGGAAATTTTCACATATGCAATGGTGACAAGCAACAAACAGTTGTTTTTTTCTTTCTCTTGACAGTAGTTTAATGGCGGGGTGGGGGAAAACCCCATGAAAGCAGAGGTAGCTTACTGTTTAGTGTAAGTTTCAAAACATCTAGTATTATTTCTTAGTGTTGCTGAAAGTATAAAAATTAGGCTCTCAGAGAGGTAAAAAGATGAAAAGTGCCACCTTGTGGGCATTTAATAAAGACAGAATTTAATGTTGCTTTCTGTTTCCAGGGGGCTATCTCAGTCTCCAAACAACAGGCTGCTGCTGATTTTCAGTATTACTGGAACACCACCTTTGCTCTCTAAGAAAAGACAGACATGATGGGAACTGCCTCCTGATGTGGCTCTGCAGGTCAGCTGCAGGTAAAACAACAGAGTCAGGCCAAAGGTTGTCTTGTAACCCTCTGATTTATATCACCTCCTGTATCCTGAAATGTCTAATTTCAACCTCCAAATGAAGATGTTGTCAAAATGAAATATGCCTCTCTAATGTATCTATTTAAAAGAAAAGCTGCCCTTTTCTATTTTTTTTTTAATTCATTGTGACAAAACTAACCATGTCTGACTGCAGCCCTGAAGAGATGGATGAATAAATTTGGCAGTTTCCCATCCTCCCTAAGTGTTATTTGAAAGGTCTATTGCAGACTAATTTTGCAAGGTCAAAACTTTCAAAAATAGGCCTTTATTGGATTAATTGCCTCTTTTAGATTTAACAGGAAATTTTCCCAATTATCTTTTAGATCAGTACAGCAAACTCTTGTTCACTGTAAATTCAGAGTAATGTAATGTTACACGAGGTTGAATACTGCAATCAAACAACTTTGTTTTTAAACCCAGACTGGTTGTCTTTGCAGACAGTGTTTTGGTCATGGCCAGTGAAGTTTGCATGGAAAGCTGGAGAAATATCTGTGGAGGCTATTGCTCTTATACTCTGTCATTGCAACTATAGCAAGGGATAATACAGGAGAAAACATTTACCCTTTGACATTTCCTTTCCTATTTTTTCTTCTGTAAATCCTTTTGTCTCCTATTTTTAAAGTCTGTCTGCACAGAGACAAAGCTCATTTCCCATCACTTGCTTCATTTCTTCCAAACACTGACCATACTAACAAGGACACATCAGTTTTACCATAACTTCAAGCCAGTGACAACTGTTATAGCCAAGGCCTCAAGGCATTCACAGAAATACTTTTTTGTCTTCATTTCTCCAGGGAATATTGATTGGAGTTTGATTACACAAATATTCTGAACAGTTACCCTATCAGTGAAAAAGAGCAACGCGATATGGTGTAAAAGTGTCTTCTAGCTGTAAATTAATATTCTCTACAATGTCTGTCCAGTCAAAGCTGAGCAGAAGAGACCCTAAAAAAAGGACAAGCACTTTTGAAATACAACCCCTCCATCCACTGCAGGATGACCTAATTTGCTGAATGGGGAGACATGCTTTATCACTGTTTGCTTGGTTCCACACACAACACCAACATATGAATGTAAGTTCACTTCCTACTGTAAAATACACCTGTAAGTAGAGCATTGTGGCTTTACCAAAAGCTAAACCTCAATAAAAGAGCACAAGACTGACTCTGCCACCCTATCCCTTGGTAAAAACCTGCTGAAAACTTGTCCACCCTTGCACTTCAGACCAAGATAACTGCTGTGCATTCATTAGCCTCCTGGCTTAAAAAAAATCCCTACACCAAACCACCCATTAGCAACCTAGGCAAAAATCAGAGCCTTCCAGAGAAAATTAAGAGCAGATCTAATTTCTGACTGCTGTTATTATTGGCATCAAGACAAACTCACATGTTCCAAAGCACATCTCTCCAACTGCGTCAGATGGTCAAATAGATGTAGTTTCTCCTTCCTCAAACTTGACCCATTTAAACTTTTAGACCATCAAGTTATAACAAACCTATTATGATTCCTATTACAAACAGATTTTTCATTTTCTGAAACAGTTGTCAATAACACACACCATTACTCAGGCAAAAATATGGTTTGTATTTATGTCCTTATTTTCAGAACAGATGCAACTACCAAGTAAAGTACCCCTGCCCAGGATCATGATTGTGTTTTATAGTGTCACGAAGGAAAGCCCTAAAAAATTATTGGCAGAGTCTGAGACAGGAAATGGAAGCAATGTGGTAGGATGTCTTTTTTTTTTAATTTGAATTTAAGTTTTTGTTCCAAAAGGCATTCTCCAATTGCTGTGAGCTTCTCCTGAGCTTCCTTCAGTCAGAGATGCACCACTCCTTACCTCTTCTGGTTCTCATATAAAACATTCAAGAGGCCTCCAAAGAAATCAATCAGAATGCTCCAGCTAGAAAAGCTGAAAACTTTGCATTTCTTTTTGGCAATGCCAATGGCTCACTATTATAACTGCAGCCAAAGAACTATGGTGAAAGCTTTTCACCCAATAGCCCCTCCCTGTTTATAGCATTACATTGATCCTTTTCATAATGAGTTTCCTCCTTGGCAGGCTCATCTGCTGCACTAGGCAGGAACCAGACAAAGGAGAGAGAGCGGGGGCAGTCCATGGAGAAGCTGTGCTCTGGGTCCAGCACACTGTGGGATAGAGCAACAGCCAAACGGTCTCAGAGGTGCTTTAGCAGCTCTGCAAGCACTGAGAGGTTTTCTGCATGGGCTTTCCCTTTGTCCTCAGTTCCTTCTAGGTTTGGGAGGAGAAATGTAGATCAGGGGAGCTGGGAACAGGCTGCTGGAAGGAGAGCTGAATAAGGTTTGATACTGCCTTGAAGGAATGGGAGAAATAGCTGGAAAGCTTTATACGATCAGAGATAACCTCCAGGTCTTTTTCAGGTAAGTCCATGTTTCTTTCCCCTTACAGGACATGAACTCAGGTGATTTTCTCATCTCTTTTGAAATTGCTTTCTTCCTCCTTTATTTCCACTAATTAGAAGAAAGACAAATTGGTCCACAAGTAATGGAAACTTGGGTTATTAGCTCTTATGTTATCATGGCACTACATTAAACAGGTTTCCAACAATTATTAGCTTCATTTGTAGGATATCAAAGCACCCTTACTGGAACTAAGATCCCATGGAAATGTCCACAAGTGAAAAGCAGACAGTCATAATAAGACATCTAAACAGAAAATAGAACAGTAGCTAGTGAAAGAAGCAGAGCCCCCTGTAAATGAGTTAATCGAAGAAAGACCAGTATCTCTATTCCCAAATCTTGCTAACCCAGTATTCCCCCAGCCAGCACTGTCTCTCTGGATAACAGCTTTTTTGGTGTCTTCAGCCCCACTTGGACTTTATAAAAAAGAACCGTATCATGGGAATTGACAGAACAGGAAAACACATACAGATAGACACAAGGATAGTGAAAGGATGTGACAGATCAAAATACATTTTATAACTTAAAAATGGTCCTGGCCTGACCCAGCTTGGTGAAAACTGCTGTGAGGCAGAATGTTGCAAGGAATTGTCAGACACTGTGATACACAGGATTTCTGAACAGAAAGAAGGGCAAATGCTAAGACAGCTCTGAGACACTGCAAGCCCTGCCTGTCTTCCTCAGCTGTTCTTGCACAGCAGTGGAAGAAGGAAGATGCCAGCTTTTACATTTAAAACTCATGACTAACAGCAGCATCAACAATATCCCACAAAAAAAAAAAAAAAGCAATAAAAAAAGATCTTTCTGCTTCTCATAGCCCTTTCTACTAAGTGAGAAAAGAAGTCAAGAAACTGAGTTAGCCAGATTGAGCTCTCCCTCTGACAGAACAGTCTGCAACTCACTCATCTCAGAGGCTGCTTGGGTTTCTGTCCCATCCTGGGACAACTGGGACAAAGGGGCTACAGTTCAGCTCCTGCTAATTCTGAGCCTGCAAAAGAGCAACTCAAGACTAAATTATCATCTTTGGTCTAATGCAGCTGGAGGTGGATTGGGGTGAGGGTATCTTCTTATATAGTACAGTTTCAATAATATCTAAGGAATACAAGATGCTCCATTGAGTTACTGCTGTGCTTGCTGCTCTGCCACTGAGGAGGAGCACCCAAGGGTGACGGGAGGGGACTGTGACCACAGCTTGCTTTGGCATGATGGCATCAGGCAGATACACAGATCCTTAAGCACCAGCAGCTCCTTAAGCACCACAATAAATCAGCAGCACAGCTACAGGCACATGAGCTCACCACTGGAAATGAATACTGTGACAAGCTTCCTCTCCTTCTGTTTCTATTAAACAACCAAAGATTTTTCTCAACATTTGTTAAGTCCCATTTATAAATATACTGCTTAAAAAAATGCTGAAAAGGAAATCAGTAGAATTAATTGCTGTGTAAAAATCATGCTTCCTTTATTGGAAAGATAAACTAACGTTTATCCAACATGTGAACGTTCCACCTGTAAGAGAGATGTGAGGAAGAAGTACGTCCTGTCTGGGGTTTTTTAGGTTGGTTTTTTTTTAATGAAAAACAATCCAAGATTGCACTGAAACACTGTGTCCAGATTCACATGGAAACCATAAAACACAGCTGAAAAACACTGGAAGACTTGCCCTTCCAAATAATTATCAGCAACTTTTACAGCCTGTAGTGTGCTCTGGACTGTATATGTATCAGATACTAATTCAGCATTGAGGAGACTGACTTGTACCCTGCCAATGCGAGCACAAGGAGTGGTCAGGTACTGCACTAAAGCACTGAATTGGTTTTTCAGAACTATTCTCCTTTTTTCACAGTCCCCTATTTACACTGCACAAGAAATAATTTAGTCTCTCCTTATACATTGCTGCAACAGTACTCTAAAACCTTCCTACATGAAATACTTTACTGAGGCAGGTGAGGGTGCTGAGGCATTGGAACAGGTTGCCCAGAGAAGCTGTGGCTGCCCCAACTCTGAAAGTGTTCAAGGCCAGGTTGGACAGGGCTCTGCTCTAGTGGAAGGTGTCCCTGCCCGTGCAAGGGGTGTAGGAACTAGATGACCTTTAAGGTCCCCTCCAACTGAAACCCCTCTGTGATTCTATGATGCTCTATTGTACTTGCTATGTAATTTAAATGGTTGCAACTGTGGTTCTTAGCTGTGCTAACACACTATAATGCAGTGGGCAACAAAACAATTCTATTATTTAGGAAGCAGATTTTTACCTTGATATTTAGAATGAAATTTCACACAAGCAAGCTGCCTTGGGACATTCAGTTTCTGATCAAGATCAGAAAATACATATTTTTATTTCAGCTTCTTAAAAGGCAAGACTGCTCCTGCAACAAAGGAAGCAGGAAGGAGATGGAGATGAGGACTGTAGCAGAGAGGAAACCACCACCTCCCTCCCACCAGCACCAGGAGTATCCAGACCCTACCACGTGATGTTTTCAGCAGAGCCAGATGCTGCCACTGCAGCAAAGCTGGATGTGACAGTGGGCTTCGTTACAGAACAGAGACCTGCATCTTCTTCAAGGGCCACAACCAGAGGATGCAGTTTTCCTAATGCACTCTCCCAAGGGACTAAGATTTGGTCACATGAAAAACAGACCACTTTATCACATCCTGTAAGTATTAACAAAATTTTAACCAAAAGCAAACCTGACATGACCAGCCTTCCATGATGCTTATCACGAAGAGCTAATAACGTTATGAAAATAAATTCAGGGATGAGTGCATCAAAATATATCATAGAAATTAGACTCACATAGGAATAAATAGAATTTTATGAGCACAATTTCCAGTAACTTTGAAATCACTTCTTATATATCATTTTCATTTTACAGACCTTTTTCATTCAGAGTGCTGTAAATGTCAAATGTCAACCAATTCTTACACATTCACAGAGACTGCTGCACACACAGCTGTACTACTGGCTCCCCAGCTGGGTGTGACCAACCTTTCTCCCTCCCCTTGACTAGAATCAGGACAATGACCAATCACTCACGGCACAAACAGCCAAACCCTCCGAACAGTGTGGAGAGCTGCAGGAACTCTTTCCAGCATCTTCCTGGCCATGGCCAGCGAGGGTGCCTGAAGCCCAGATGTCGTGCAATTACCAAGTCCTAACTATACTGTTAAATGCTTTAGAAGACCAACCATTTCAGAGACCTTAAATAGCACTTTTCCTTGTTTCAACACAGACTCAAAAAAGCAGCATCTAGAGGGTTTTTAATTTTATGCAATCATTTGTGAAGATGTACAAGCCAGATATAATCCATGGTGCTGAAAGAATAACTAAGCCAGTTTATGATTTTATGAGGGAGGAGGAAGCATCTCATCTTCTGCTACAAAAGTGTCCTTGGGCAAGGTCTCAGGTCTGTTTTGTTTCATTGTGAGGACATTTGTGTGCAGAACTGTACAATCTCTGTCCACAGGGTGGAGCAGCTCAGTAGCCTGAGCTGTGGATGCTACACCCCACAATCAGAAAAAACAGAACTGTCCAACAATGTTCATTCAGCTTAGACTGCACAGAGCAGCTACCAATGTCTGCACCCCTGGGGAATCCTAATTAAGCTGCCTTTATTCAACAAAAATAGCATAGTCTTCCAAAAGGCTTGTGCTTTGAGTTTACTGATTAGAGCAGTATTTAAAATATGATTATAGTACTGCCAGTCTGAGTAAACATAATCTTTTCTTGACACTGAGGTGTGCTTTCTGTCAATGGAAAACTTTTTGTACACCTAAAAACATCATTTAAGACCTCTCAGAGAGAATTAGTGAGATAATAAAGTCCCAAAACCTGACAAAGCAAAAAGCATCAGCTGAGTCCAAAACAAATAGAAGAAACCCCACATTTACACGTGAAACATCAGCCCTTGGCCAATGTGAATTGTACATCAGGAAAGCTTCCTAGATCCTCACATTCAGAGTGTCTTTCACTTTAACATCATCAGATGAGACTGTGTTACACAGACTGTCTCCATTCTTTGTGGATCTGCAGGTGTCAAGGAGGAAAGAGATGCAATTGTTAATGATGTGCCTGAGCTGATGATATAAAAGCATAAAAGAATCTCCTTGGAGAAAATTCAAAAATTTCACCTTAATTCATTACCTGAGCACACAACTGGACATGTCCTTTCCAGTTGCACCAACAATTCTCAAATTTCTGATTTCTTTAGATTCTTATACAATACTCACAACTGAAAGGAAACAGTTTTATACTAGCCACTGTGTAAAGCACACTTCTAAGCACTAAGCTGAGAAGCCATGACTCAATTTTTTTCATCCTTGTCTATACTGTTAGTATCACTTCTCTGGTATTTTGATCAATTTATACAAATTTACTAGTTAATAGATCCTATACAGATTTTTCTTTTGACTGCATTGCTGGCAAAACTTTTTCAAGCCTTCTCTCCTTATTTGTTTCATTAGGTTCTATAAATCATGACAGGTTAGCACAGCACCTAGGAGAAAATATTCTTACAACTCTCAGCACTTGGACACTTTTCCTCCCAGACACATGAATGGCAGTTGGAAGGTCAAAGTTTCTCTCTAAAGTGGTTTCAATTTTTAACAATTCACCTTCATCTTTAAATGTTAAAAAAACCCCAAACCTAAACATTGTACTAAAATCCCTAAATTGTTTAATCTAATTAGGCTATTTGTAGTTCCCATTGTGACTAGATGTTGAATTGCTTAAATGTCCTCTAAAATTAGCTTGTTATCAGTCAGTATTGAATGAAACCCAACTATTTTAAGCAAGGGCTAACCACTTCAACAGTATTTGTTGCAAAGTGAAAAAGATCACTTTGAATTCACTGCTGTTCAGTTTTAAGCATAACTCAGGGCCACATACACAAATATAGAGAAGAACTTGAATTGTAGGTGATCTGTTTATTTTCTGTTCTTAGAAGGCTCTGCACACAAGACAAGAAATAAACAGATTAATTTTTAAGTATTTCCTATCCTACGGAGAATCTGCAGCATTACCTTTTGTGAGTCATTTTTTAGAGGAGCACTTACTTTCTCTGTTCCTGTGCTAACCAAGCACTCTAAAACGTAATGCCCTTTCCCAGGAAAAGAAAACAATTATTTAGATAAAAAATTCTTTCTTTAAGACTGACACATTAGAAAATATGTGCTTGAACCAACACAAGTATATCCCACCTTTTGAAGCAGCCATGAGTCAGTAAGCACAGTTTGCATGGAGAACAGTAATCACAGATGCATAGAACTTGAAATGGTAATTTGTTAATTAGTATTTCAAGTATAGAAGAACTTATTTCAAAAGGTTCACTTCATACCCACAGTAGTAAATAGTCATAGAAAATTAATTCTGTATAGTATGACATCAGAGCTCACAGCTGGGGAAGCAATTCTGTTAAGTGAGCAAATTAATATTTATGTGTTCTTTCAGAAACACATGGATACCTGAAATGGAGATATCACTGGCTTCTTTGTCCCTGCCCTTTCTGCCTGTTTGTTTTATTCTGATATTTTCCCTAAAGATTTCTCTAAAATGAGAAATTTCTCTAAAAGTTGCCCTTGTTTATCATCTCCTTATACCATATCTGTCACGCTGACTACAGCTCTGTCTCTAATCCCATTCATCTGTAGCCACTCATCAGAGTGCAAGCACTTTGAAGATTAAAAGAGAATTGCTCCACTTCTCATTTCTTAACCACTAATACTCAGGGATGAGTTTTCATCCATTGGCAGGCTCTGAGCAAGAAGGCAAGAGCATGAATAACTAATGACAAATATGTCCATAAAGATCTCTCCTGGCTGTTTTGAAATGTCCTCCTTTGTTCACACAAGAGAGTTGATGAGCAAATAAATGAAGAGGAAGGGAATTCATAAAAGACAAGGACAACTCACAAGCACTAAACAAAACAATTTTGCTTTCAAAGTGCAATGTTGACTTTCTTTAAACGTTTTTCAGGATATTCAAAGACACAAGCAAACAGCGGGATAACCTAATACTTCCCCTCCTTTTCCCTCTACATTGTTTGTTATCCTTCCAATAGTTGAGTCATCCAAGTGGAATGACAGTGTGCACCTTAGCCGTGTCACTGTGCAATCTCACATCTTAGGGTATTAACAGATGGCTTTAGGAAGTCTAGCCATAGAAACGTGACTGATTGCTCTTCCTGTCACTAGGAAGCTGCTACCCTGCAGGGATTCAGCACAGCAGGACTGGTGGGTACCCCTGAGCCATTTCTCTGCTAAACCAGACAAGTGGCTTCAGCCCAGCTTCCTGAACTCTGGGCATGCAGCCACCAGACTTTGTGCTGAGGTGGCAGAGAAGGACACCAGCTTATACACCATTCCAGCTGCTGCATCAGGCAGCAAGAAACAGTCAGAGAGAAAAAGGAGGCTACACCTGTAATCACCCCAACCTTCTGTAAGGCAACACAACTGTGCTGTGGGAGGGAAAACAGCACTAGAACTGGACATCTGCTCAAGTTCCAGACATTTACACACACTGCATGTGAAAATGTGCACTTTGTATGGGCTAAGATGTTTTTAAAATCCCCACACCAGCTCTTAATAAGCAATTCAAATGGATGTCAAACCTACTGCATCTATTACTTGCAACAAACAAAAGGATCAGACAGTAATTTTTTTCTGCTTCTCAGAGAAGGTTACTGTCTTCCAGTCTTTTGCTGATGCAGTCCTTGTGCAGGGTCTGCTTTCCAGTGCAAGTTAGATCAAACTTGCATTCCAAGTGCTTGGCTACTGGAACACAAACTGTATGTACTGGTGAAACCCTACTTTGGCTGCTATCGTGAAAAAGCATGGCACATATGGGTGACCACCTATGGTCACAACAGGCTATTTCTGCCACTGTAACTTTATCGCACAGTCCCTGAATATCCTGAACTGGATCCCAAAAGGATCATGGAGCCCAAGTTCTGGCCCTGAACAAGCCAAAATCACAGCATATGTCTGTGAGTGTTAACTCTGAGTAACTATGAACCCTGCTGGGATGACACATTTGCCTGAAGTAGCCAGCATGATTGAGGTAACAGAGGTACGTTTTCAGCTAACAGCTTCCAGGCCCTCCCATTGCTGACTAATTCCAAGAGGGGCTGCTCTTCCTCTTCCCAGCTGTGGACCAGCTGAACTCCTCTTTCCCATAACCCATATCACAAACAGACCCATCATCTGTATCACTGCACCAGGGGAACATGGGCAGCCCCCTGTACATCTTCCACACAGCCAGCTGTCAGCACAGGATGTCTTGGAAGGTCATGAGTGAGAGACAATGACAAGATGAAGAAAAGAATTTCAAAATAACTAAAACTGATAAAGTGAAGAGTCTTAATGTTTTCCTCCCTATTGTTGCATCATAATCTTGCCAATAAGCTATAACTGAAAAGGTGTAAGTCAGGAACCCCTTAGGCTTTATGTGGTTTTCTGCAGAAAAATGCTGTTAATACATTGTTAATACTAGAAACTTTTTTCACAACTAACTGCAAACTGCAGACAGTGCTCCTGTGGCAATGTGGGGCTGTTCTGAGGATAATGGCAAAGGGCAGCCTCCAACAGGACCTGACTTTCAACTGCCTGAGAAGTGCATGTCCCTGCTAATCCAGGATCTGCAACAACGTCAGCCTGGTCTCTATACCTGTCCCCTTCTAGAAGAGTCTTTGGACTGTGACCCAAAAGCACCATAAAACACTCCCAAGAGTGTGTAGAAAGCACATTTATGACATTTCCCAACCCTCTCCTCTCCCTTGCTGTGCTCACACAAGTACACACTGATTGAAAGGGACCCCACCAAAGTTGACATGGCAATTTATCTAAAATTTTACATGCTTCTGGAGCACAACTTATTAGAAGCATCCTGAGAATGGTGAAATTTGGTTCAGTGTCATACATCATTATGGGCTAGGGCAAACACAAATGCAATATTGACCCTAGAATTTATGTGAGTGAGCAGAACCAAAGAAACCACTCCCCTGAGACCTGTCTGATCAAGACAATTTTACCAGTATAAGATAGATGTGAATTTAAAATAGTATAGTTACAGCTGCTTAATGCCTTAAAACAGACACATTAATTCAGACATTAATTATGCCTTTCCTCAGATTTGCTGATACTGGTTTGGTAGAGGGTTATGTTGAAATAAACAAAACCTCTCTCTTTTGTGGGTTATATTTTTAATGATTTACCATGGGTCAGCTCCATTGTAATAACAGAAAATGCAATTATCCACCAGCAGC
Source organism: Sterrhoptilus dennistouni (assembly GCA_013397095.1). Lineage (NCBI taxonomy): Eukaryota > Metazoa > Chordata > Aves > Passeriformes > Zosteropidae > Sterrhoptilus > Sterrhoptilus dennistouni. The sequence goes on from VWZU01006789.1 coordinate 1,164,290, forward strand.
CAACATTTAAAATAAAGGCTGAACACTGTTCCTGAAACTCAAAGCAAGCATGTTGTAGTCTGTCTTTGTTATGTGCAGAGACAAAGTGTGGCAAGCTACCTCAGCTCAGAGGCCTCAAAGCAACACAGTAAGCTGTGCTAGCTCAACCATAAATTAATCACAACCACATCTGCAAACATATTGCACTCACATACATGTCTGCATTTACACAACTCACACCCTTGCATTCATAGTTTAAGACATACTGTAAAGCTTTTACATTTGTGAAAGGCACCATGTTCATTTGCTGATGGATATGAGCCGTATTTGTTGCATTGTTTTATTGTCAGTTTTTGTTTTCTTAAAAGGGTGCAATCCTGAGGTTTTACCCTCAGCAAGATAATGTTTAAAAACTAGACAGACACAGCAGAGCACCCCACTCAATCTTCTCCTGACTCATTATCTTTTACATGTTATCAATGACATTTACTGTAACAACAGATGTGATAACACACAAAACCACCAAGTTACTTTGTAAGGCAAATCTGTATGAATAGAATATGTCATGCAGTCGATCAAACATATGCAAATTGGAAAACAATCACATAATTTTTTTTTTAAAAAGAACCTGATAAAGGAACACCACTTTCTTTAAAAGATTAAAATATTCTTAATTTTTGCAGACAAAGATTATAATGGCACTCAGCATGGAGAATGTGTGTATTTCAGCCTATTTTTTCCTGTTAGGGAAAACTACAATATTTAGCTCCAGTGTGAGTGTAACAAACTACATATTTTCTAACACTCTAATTCAAAAATGATGCAATGTAACACACACAGCGGCTGTTTTAAAACAGCCAGTCTGCCGTTTGATCTCTGTGTTCACTTTCACTTCTAAGTTTAAGAGCTTGATCCTCACTTTACACCTGACAACCTGCAGGGCCTCCCTACCTGCACCTCCTGAAGTCCTGTGAACTCAGTGACAAGATCAGGCATATAATGACAGAGACAGGTTACTGTGACCTGTGAACATTTTACACCATGAAAATCTCGAAGAGGAAACATAAATATGGGAGGCACCACTGTAGCTAACTCCAATACAGCATAGATTTTATTTGCAGACAGCTATCCTGCAACATGTGCTAAACTTCTTAGATGGGGCTCAGTATGCAGAATAATACAGCAGGTGTCAATTTTTAAGAAAGAAGACTAAAACCAGGTTTTTGGGTTAAGAAGTTGTACCAGTCCAAGAATCAGGAGATGAATGAAAGCAAGCCATTTGTTTACACACGAAACAAAACCTGCAGTCTAAACACAATGAACAGACTTCACATCCTCTATTCAGTAGAAATCACTTGTGGTGCACGAACTTCTCTCAATAAAGAGTATTCCGATTATCCTGTTAACTCTCTACTGACCTTAGTTACACTAATTTCTGTCTTCCTTTGCACTGCTGAATTTACCTAATGCTGCCAGACACAATTTGAAGCCTTTTTGTTTGTTTGCCCACTGTAAAACCGTGCACGTTAAGCACAAGCAAACCTAATTTAATAACGTTACTGAGCAGAACCCACACATTCAACAGTTTAGACCGGAGTTTCCCGCAGCCGGCTCCCAGCACGGTGTCCCAGGCAGTGCAGCACGGCCGGAGCAGCGCTCCCAAAGCCTCCCTTCCCGGGCTGACCGGGGCAGCTGCTCCCCGTGTGAGCCCCGCCGCTCTCGGGGGTCCCCCCGCGCCGCCCCTGGGCTGCCGAGGCCCCCGGGGCCC
>VWZU01006789.1:1166670-1229010 GCA_013397095.1 Sterrhoptilus dennistouni
GCCTGCGGGGGGCCCCGGGCCCGCCTCCGCACCGGTTCCGCTCGGGCCTCGGGCACCGCCGCTCCCTGAGGAGATGCCCTGCGGAAAGCGCCGCTCCCCCGGCCGTGACAAGGCTGCGCCTGCCTGCTCCGGTAAAGACAACGGTCCTGGGAAGAACGTGACTCTTTCCACTTATATGCCAGCAAGCATGAAGAGAGCAAACACACAGATTTCCCCTCAAAATATTTTGTGCGAGGAATTTCAGCCAGCCCAGCTGTCATCGTTTTTCGCTGTCCAGGACCGTAAATTTTGGCGCTAAAAGCGCTTAACTGAAAGGCAGCCCCGATCCCGGTGTAAGCCCCTTGTGCAGCCGGCACTTTGCTCCTGGGAGCAGACACTTCCCCAGCGGCTGGCGGGCAGCCCGGGGCAGCTTTCCCTCTCCGCTCAGGAACGCGCGGAGAACCCAAACCCAGCCGCAGCACTGTCCACGCCAGTTTAATCCGCTAGAACCCACCCCCGGCGGCAGAGGCTCGGCAGAGCTCAGCCAGGGCAGGCGGCCCTGCAGGTGTTCCCGTGGAAGGAAGTCACGGGGCCTGTCCCGCCGGCTCCCGGGGCGCTGCGGCCTGTGCCTGCAGGACAAGGCTCTGGCGAGAAGAGCCTGGAGGAAGAAAAGTGTGTACATAGGCTGCAATTAGTGGTTTCAGTCCTGTGAATGCAGCTCAGGGTCAGCGAATGAATAAAACACCTTTCCTTCCACAAGGCGATTAAAGCATAAAGGCCTGTTTGAAAAATAGATGGTTTATGCAGTCAGCTGCACTCAGGTTTTCATGTTCAACGTTCTGCCTAATCTTTGTTGTAGAGACACAAAGAAAAACACCATGGGGAGTTTTCAATATACCCAAATATTCTTTAAGACAAAAACATGGCATTTGTAACGTCTATCATATATTTCAAAACATGGGTTTTTATGTTTATACACCTCACTTAGTGTGCAAAGTTCAAGAAATAAATGCAAGAGTGATTGTTTCCTTCTTTTCATTCCTTCCCAAATAAATTATATCGTGATGGACCTGATTTTACAAAACATTTTCATTTTGCATGTATAAAGTGCAAACATTATACAGCAGATGGACTACCAAGAAATAATATTTTAATTGCAGGGTTAAAAGGTTAAAAATAGATGAAAACTGGTTTGGAAAAAAAGCAATGCAAAACATCTTTGTAATTCTGCTTACACGATTTGACCTTTGTGTGCACAGAGTGTTTTCCTTGGCTTTTTGGAAATAAGTTGGATCTTCAGATTTTTTTTTCCCCCTTAGATTTCCTGGAATTAAGTCCCAAGCTTTCATTCCAACTTCCTTCAATTAAATAGCCAGCTTTTACTCTTCCACTACTCCCAAATATTTTTTTGCAAACTATTCAACTGCATGTTTACATTAAAATGCTTTCCTGTTCAGACTATAAAACTATTTTTTTGTAATAGGCAGTATCAATACTACAGTTAAGATCAGCCTGAGTGATTTGATTAGTCATTTCAATTGTCTAATAATGCCTTTGCTATTAGTGCAGTTATTGCTAAAACCAAGGGAAGCGTGTTGGGCATTTCACAGTTAGTTACTGTATTATTTTACTGTGCCTGGAACAGTAGCAATGGTTATTTCTGATTAGATTCTTCGCTTGGCTTAGGAGGATGTTTTGGCCCCAGCTCCAGCAGCCTTCAGGGAACAGCAGCAGCTTTTGGAAGGACTTCACCACCAGGCTCACACCCAGAGCCCTCAGGGGTGTTGGCAAACGATGGGGCCAGCAGGGAGTGTGCCCGTACACATCTGTACCATCTTCCCCAGGGCAGCTCCGCCTTTACCAGGGCTGACAGCCTCAGCACAGCGCGAACAAGTCAAAGGTGCAAAGCAGAAAGAAACATTGGCCCGAAACTCACCAGGCAAAGGTCCCGGCCACCACATCCTGCTTTTGAATGGACCTGAAATCCTCATGGAGATTTCTCTTTAATAACAACGTTATCTTAAAATTACGTAACGCCTTATCAAGCCAGCACATCTTAGGCACAAGCGATAACAATGACTTAACTACAACTCTGGGAATTTCATTAAAAAAAGAGCTGGAGCTCCCCGAGCAGCAACCCCCATCACCGTGCACAGGGACCAAGGGAGGAAATGCGGATGCTCGGGAGCAGCCGGCACACAGCTCCCACCTGGCTCTGTCCAGCCGCAGGGGCTGTTCTTTCCGAGAGACCCCCAGCTCACAGGTTTGCCCTTTCGCATGGGAGAGAACAAAAGAGAACCCCGGTGTGCACGACCTTGGTTTGAATGGCAGCAAGGATGAGCTTGGTGTTTCGTTCCTCTGGATCATTAGCCCTTGAAAAGCCCTCCCTTGCACAACTGGCTTGTTAGCTTAACATTGTGTAGCAAATGTGCTACTGTATTTGCCACCTGGTAGGAATATTTGTGGGTGTGTTTACAAAGTGTACCTAAAGCATAAAGGCTCCAGAAGAGAAATACATGTGTAACATGCTATTTTCTGGCCTTCTCATCATCCTTCAGAGGTTTCTTGCCTCATATTTCAAACCTCAAAGTTGTTTAGAAACTGCAGTCAGTTACTACAGCTTCATTATTCATGAATAAAATAAAATCAATATCACCACTGGAGTTTGGGCTTGGTTTCTACTGTTTAGTTGGTTTTTTAATTTTATTTTGGCTCCTCTCATTTCACTGTCTTGCTCTGGGTGCTGAGCACCATGGGACCAGTGGCCCATTTTCCAGTGGCTTTTCTGTGATCCATCACTTTGTCTGAGAGTCTCAAACAAAATTGCTTCTAATTACTTGACATTTATTCTTCAAACTTTAACTAATTCACTAATCATATAGTGATAAATGAGATTTTAAAATTAATCCTTGACATTTTTAAAGATTTATACATAACTGTAAAAACAGGTTCCTAGCTAGTAAATATGTTGTGTGAAGAAAAAAAAAACCCAACCGACCATAAATTAAAGCTGTCCTGTATTAATGGGAAGCAGTAAAAGTGAAGACATGGTGAGATGTTACCTGATGAACACGGGTAGCATCTTATCACAGTTAATGTCTTCTTGCTACAGATCCCCTTGATAGCAGGAAAATAGCATTTGTAGAAGCCTTGTCACGTGGAGAATTTAATTTAGCTTTTAATGTGTAATTGCTGGAAGTCTGTGGGGCAGGCAGGGAAGTGGCCAAGGGCTGCCTTAACAAGCAGATTTGGAGTTCACAGTATTTTCAATGGAACATTTACTCCCTGGAAAACAGCAAGGCAGATTTCTCTCTCTTCTTCAGTAAGATAAACTAAATTATTTTAGCTAATTTAAAAGTCATCAATAAAAAGTTTGAAGGCTGACCAGCCAGCTTACTAGTTATAATTAATACTTATATAGATGACAGCTATTTGAATATAACATCAAGCCTATTACCAAGCCCAGAACAGCCATTGCACATTGCCAGCAGTTCGGATAATCTTTCTCCCTTTGATGACAGAACTGCCATTTGAGCCTGTCTTTTGGATGCTGCTGTTGTTCATTATTAATGGCAAAATCATTTAAGCCCAATATTATCCAACACTGTACAGGCATAGATGGAGAGAGAATCCTGCATCAACTGCAGCAGCTGGGAATAACCTTAGCGAATCAGACATAGTCAGTGTTTTACTAAGATCTATGCTAGTCTGTAGATTTTTGAATTTTTTCTTTTATCTGCTGTGTATAGACTAGCAAAATAACAGTTACTAGGAGGAACTTGCATCTTGAATTTTCTGATCATTGCTAAAGAAAGCAAGATGTGTAACATCCACCACAGCTCCTGTTTTAAATCACAAAATCCTAACTACCACATTAGAACTCACATTTGGCACCCTATCCTGGTCCACAGAACTTGCAGTATGTCCCACAACAACTTAGAGCAGTTTGGAACACAGTGCGTGGTGTATATCAGTGAAATGAAAAATGGGCTTAACACACCTGCTTTCAGCTCTCTGGGTCATGAAAAAATGTTTGACAGAAATAGGTGACAATGACAACCTTCAGAGTTGGATTTTTTCTGGTTACAGTAGAAGTGAATGCCGTAAGATCTAATGGGAAGAGCACACAAGCACGGTCTTAATTTTAAAACTAAGCTAATGCTATTTACTTGAAATCTAAAGAATGTACTATGTTTAGACTGATGTTGAGACATTATGCCATTTTTGAATGGAACTGCATCAAAGGAAAAAAGCTCTCTTTTGCCTATGTTTCCTGAACAAAGTCCTTAGCAAAAGAATCCTTACGCAAATATGCATCATGACTCTGTTTAATTGGATTTCTAAGATGTGCATAAATATGGTGAGAAATACATCACAAACAGGTATTGTGCATAGGATACAGCTGATGCTACCTGTGTATCTTGGCAAAATTATGTGATCTTAAACTTTGATGCTGACATGCACAGCATTTCTCTTGAAGCAGGTTCCAGGTGATGTTTAGAGCTAACAGTATCAAAACTATTTATAATTGTAAAAGGGCTTTTTTTCTTTTTCACTTGCAGCTGCTCTGAATGCACTTTAACACCAGACTTTTTATAAGCTTTCTTATTGCTCTTGTGCAGACTTACTGGCATATCCCATAAGCACAGATTTCTAATATGAAATCAGCTAGTAACAGAATTATTAAAATACTAGAAAATGTCAAAATTGCTTGCACTTTTGCTCAGATATAAGAGCTACATACTCTATAAGTATGTAAGTACTCTAAGTCAAATTTTCTAAGACTCCTGTGTAAGAAACACAATATGGTTTTGATTTCTTGTTTTATTAAGTGAAATGAACTGGCTAATTAAAGAAATTCCAGGAAGTTTCTGCTTTCTGTCTCCTAGGGAAAAGCCTCAAGTGTCAAAGGAGATAATACTGATGGCTATAAAACACCCAAGTGTGTTTATACTGGCTATAAAATGCAGCTTATACCTTGTATTTAACTTTCGTAATATTTTGTTTTTATACCATGTTTAGAAATTCATATTAAGCATTAGTTGAAGTAGTGCTTGTATAGATTTGGAAAAAAAACATAGTAATTGCAAATTAAAAAACAGAAGGCAAGCCACTGGCAAAATTGGCAAAAGCCTTAGGAATAAACTGTTATGACTATAATTTCATCCATAAACACTAAGAACTAAGAACAAGCTAGGCATCAAAAAATATGAAACTCTGCAAGATACTTCTAGTCCCATCTTTCAAAATGTCACTAACCCTGGATGATAGTCTCCTACTTGAGGCCAAAAGTTGTACCACAGAACTGGCAGTGGCTCTGCATGCAATAAGTTGAGGCTTCTAGAACTACTGGACCCACTTTAGATCCCCTGGATGGATTTGGGGAATTTTAAAAGATAACAATTACATTAATAATTATTCATATATATATGAATATATATTCATAACAATTCAGCAATTCTGCTGTATAGAACCAACACACTCTTGGTGCAATTATTCGATTTTCTAGTATCAGCCCCTCAAAGTAATTCCTATATTCCTAGTGAAGCCAATGTATGTGTTACTGAAGCCAGTCAAAAATAACGTTTTTAATGAGGGCATTAGCTATCCCAAGCAACTTGCTTCTCAGAGTTGCACCTTCTAGAATATTTAGGGTTCTTTGAGATAATGCCCATGATTCAGACCACATGAAACATTTAAAGGTATTTTAAGGCTCAGTAATGCACTTTACATGAACAAGGGTGTTAAGGCCCTGGTAAGGCAAATTGTACCAGTTTGGAAGTTGAATTTTATGTAACAGTTTAGGAAAATAAATAAGAAATGAAGTATAGAAACAGTGAGAATTTTCTGCTGTATAGACACATGCAATCAGGTTATCAAGGGCCTTTGTAGAATGAAATTTAATGACTTGAAGATACTTCTAAGTCCAAGCCTCAAAACATTGAGACAGCACAGAATAACTAATTGGAAGTTTAAAAAATCTGTGATACACGTGTTTACTTCCACCAGGTAGACTTCTGAAGGAGACAATAAAACCTTCCAAACTGAGCAGGCAAGCACATGCACTACTGGTACCTTCCTGCTGTACTGCATGGCTAGCTCTGTGAGCAGCCACGTAATGGCAGCAGGGCACAAAAAGCAAGAGAGAAGAATCTTGGAAATACCTTCCGAGAACATCATTAGCTCTTCAGCATCATAGAGAGATGACATTAACCAAAGCAACTTCAAAGAGCTGAAGGAGATTAAAGTTTTTCCTCTTAATGATTCTAAAGTGTTATTGAAAGGATTAATAGCTCTTCCTGTTAAACAAGCTGTTCAAATCAAGTATTCCTGGAGAGGAGAGAAACCAGTCCTGGAAGTAATAGTGGGATTTAATTACAATTTGAGAATTTTCACTACTCATTAACTTATCTGCCAGTGTCATAATAGTTTTAGTGAACTGTAAGTTTATAACATTGAGATTCCCTATGAAAGGCGAGAATTACTTGATTCCTTCTGAGCCCTTTTAACTGTGCCAAAATACATTTCACTACATGACTCACATAGACAGAAATTTCTCTTTTCTGTACCTGATGTCACTTTTTTTTCTGGGGCAGGAGGAAAGAAGAAAGGGAGGAAAAAACCACAGCATTTCCTCTTTCTTTAATAAAAAAATAATTACATCCCATGGTGGTGCATGTTTTGCTTATTGTGTACCAGGACACGTAGAAAGCCCCTTAACAAATCAAAACTAAATTAGACTATTAGTAAGACTTGGCAGCTTTTCAGCTGTGCAAGCAGAAGCTTTATTTTAAACAAAATCAGAGAGAACTGATCTTGCAACCTGACTTGCACATCACCACACCAAACTGGAGTTCACCCTCATGGGTTAAACTGTAAAGTCATGCAATTCTCAGTCAAGCAGATATACAGGAAACTACTTCCTGGTTTAGTCCTTCCAACACTCAGTTTCTAGTGGTTTTCAACACAGAGATATGATACCAATGCTTTCAGTGCAAACACAATAACTTCAGAATTCAGAGTTTATCTGCACCAACAAGTCACTGATAAGGGAAGCACTTTGCAAAGAGGGTTTGGTTTGTTTTTTCCTTTTCTTCTTAAAGGCCAGTAAGTCAAGAAAATACGTTTTGAAAGGCCACAACCAAGCAAAGCTCTTTGGCAAAGCTCTTTTCCTGTGCAATATTGCAGGAGCAGAGGGACCCTCACCATTTCTTTGGGCATTGCAGCAATGTTTCAGCTGCCACTTTGCTGCTTGTTGTCAGAAAACAGCTTCTTGGGCCTCCCACGGGAAAACTGCTCTGCTTTCTGCTCCCACATGCAAGCATTTTCATGACAAACATGTCTTAAACTGTTCTAGGATAATAAGGGCCAAAAAATCCACTTAGTTTATTGTCTGAGTGCTCAAATCAAAAGCAATAATCCAGATTTTAATGTTATACAACATTAAAATAATTTCCTCCATACAGCATATAACCATTAGCCATATAAAGACAAAAAAACCCCTACTAAAACACGAGAAGTAACGTTGCCTGCATTCTAGAAGCCCAGTTCTTTGAAGGAATGAAAAACATTGTGCAGGCACTTGATTCTATTTCACTTGTTTTTGTATAGAGCTAAACAGCTTCAAAAACAGATGCAAAGTTCAGATGGATTGTTACTGATCAGTTGTTTTCTCTATTCTTTATCCTTTGTTTCAAGGTTTAATCACAGGGCTACTTGCCTTAAGATTTCTTTACTGTGCGCACAACAGAATGTCTTCCTTCTGACTGTAGAGAATCACAACTTCTAACGCATCCTGCTGCTCTGAAAACTTGAGAGTGAAAGGCAGATGCAGCTGCAACAGCTGCAAGACTGCAGTTGTTTCTCAGAGAAAGCCACTATTCTAGCTTTAAGAAATTGTCCCAGATCTAGGGCTTCCCTCATCTATTTTTAGCAAGCACAAACAAGGTAGATTTCTTGATGCTTTTCAGACTGCACTTGCCAATGCTCCCCAAACTCTTCTTTTTCTGCCTACCTAAAAGTGCTTCCATCACAATTTACTCCCACTAAATCAGTGCTGCTCTAGTCCTGTTTCTGCTCCCTCCCCTTTCTCTGCAGCTGCACTGGCTGTTGGCCAACGCAGTGTCTAGGAAAATAACCAGCAGCACTCTAGAGGGACAGATGAGTGCATGAGTGCTGCATCACAGCAATAGCAGTGGCCACAGAGCCCAAACTCCCAGATGACCCCTTTAATGACATGTGCTGTGAGTGCCCTTGTTAATCGGATGCTTTAGTCTGCTGCAGTTTACTTCAAATATGATACAAAACAAGAGTCAAGGTTAAGGATTTCTTTTTCCATCTACAAACTCCTTCCCAGCCCACCAAACCAATGTCATGCCATCTTCAGAGACTTCTACGGTGATGGCAGCGGGGACAGATTAGATTTCGGCACCAGCCTGCAGAACACATCTCAGAGACCCTCAGTCTGATTACAGCCCTGGCAACTCCTGCTGCCAGCATTGTGCAATAAAATAGGGCAACATGGACCAAGAGATGCAGGAATTCAAACAACGCATGGAGAAAGCAGATCCATAAACAACACAACCCCTATCACAATGAAGTGCAAACCCACAGAAAGATGAAACTCTGCAGAGCTCTCTTCAGTCAGCTCCATGTATAAAGCCAGGCTATCTCCATCAGTGGGCTCATATCACGTGCAGGCTCCTCTGCCCCATTTCCATTTATGTATTTAAATAGATCCATAAGGCTTTATTATTTATTCTTGCTGTACAATTAAAGTCTGTTATTCAACTCTAAAAGCCAGTTTATGGCAGTTACTTTTTCAGGAGTCTATTCTGGAAGCCAAATTTTAGTTTTGTTAAATTTTTTTAGAGTTTATATTCAACTCTGAGGAGTCAAGGAGGAAAACTATGTAATGGAGAAGCTGATACCATTCCCTGGTAGTTCATTAGAAGAGCAGAAGGGACAGCTTCCCCTGAGGTCCTTGGAGAATGACAGCTCACAGGGAAAAGCATCCTACCAGGAGAGACAGGTGAGCAGTCAGTGAAGCAGAGGTGGCTTTCAGCTCTTTTTATACAGCGATGGCCAAATTGTATTTTAGTATCAAGTAACAGTAAGGTCTGGCCTACAACTAGGTATGAAATTTTATCCAACTCTTGGCAAGGGAAACCTCCCTGACCTGCCTTAGGCTAGCTGCAGAGTAAGAAAAGAGCTTCCAAGGAACTGGGCAGCGTGGCATCCCTGCCATTGCTGGCCCAGCTTGCACGGACTGTACCTTCCCTCAAACTCTTTATCTTCTCACAAAACCTTAATGTGCTGTGAAGTGTAGAATACTAGGGAAAAAAAAATGCAAAAACTTGATGTCAATATAAAAAACAAGTATTTGCTCAAAATATCCAATAGTTACCACTAGATGGCATTTTGTTCCTGAGAAATTAGAAACTCACAGGTTTGGGATTATTTGTTACACACAGCAGGAAACAATAAAAACAGAATTACCTACCTCATTCAGTTAATAATTTATTACCCATTGTTTCGTACTGTCACTAGCATAAGACATTTCATTTGCAGATTGATAAATCGCATATATTTAACTACGGCTTGTGACTCTTCAACCCTCTGCTCAGTAGGTAGGGGTCTGAGCTGTTGTCAGCACTTACCAATAATCTCTTCCACACTTTAAATGAAAGACAAATGTAGGCCAGGTCACAGACTTCGAGCATGCCATGGAAATCTGCCAGAAATGCCTTGCTCCAGTAACTATATACAGTATTTCCTATGTTATTTTTGGATAAACTCTTAAAACAGATTGCAGTAAAAAAAGAAGTTTCCACTCAGGAAGAGAGCTGTTACAATTTTCTTATTATGAAATAATAACTTAATAATATTCACTTTTAATATTATGTTTTTCTGTGTTTTAGTTTCAGCTTGTACAAGTGTGATGATTTACATTTTTAATCTCTGCAGAGTACAATGTATCATACCCAAAGCTGCAATGAAGCTTTGCTGGGTACAGCCTGGGGTGACATGCAGGTGGCATTGCTTAACACGACATTGTTTGGCCTCTGTTAACCTCTGTGTCAGATTAAGCCAAGCAGGAGTGTTTCCCTTACTCTGCAGCAGGAGTAAGGAGATTGTACATGATGATGCACAGCAAGTCTGCGCATTGCTCAAATTTTCTTTGACTAAACAATGCTTTACTGACAGAAGCATTGATGGTCATTAGCAGTGGCTGAATCAGATCCTGCTCTCATACTTGCTTGGAAAAGACTCATTACAGAAGGAACCTTACTTCACTAAGATAAAATTAATCCTCACCTCTTCATCAAAGACGCACTAGCTTCTTTGAAGTTGGTAATGTAGAAAAGCTGCTTTAAGTCAAGTATTTTAAGAAACTGTGTGCTGCAATACTTTAAACAGCATTATATAGTTTTAGTAATTCTATACCTGCACTTTTTTTTCAGCTTGTTTAGCTTAGTACTATTCTCCAGCAACATTAACTGGACTAGAATAAATCAGTAGATATGCCAAACTGAAAGTTTACAATCTGTGAAAGTTTGTAACAATCTAACTTGACAAAGAGGTGACATTTTCTTCAATAGATGAGACCTGTAGGATTTATGCAACCTCCAGAATATGTCTGAGCACCTGGCACATTATAAAGTGCAGTTCCACGAACAAGGGGTGTGTGCCCTTATGCAATATGTGAAAACAACAACAAAACCTAAACTAGACATGAAATTACAAGAGCAGGTAAAGATCATGAGCTTCTTTCTTGAAACAAAAGAACTTTCACACTTTTGTGACAAGGAACAGTACAGAATTTATATAACAAACTGGTACTTGCAATATAAGGGAAGCATCCGAGTCAGTATAATGTGTTTCCATCCCAAGAAGTCAATGCTGTGCCATACGTGGCAAATACAACCCTGCTGTCAACTCAGAAACAGCATTCTGGTTGTATGGTGACTGGGAACAGAGCTCAAGGCTCTATGGCCAACAACCTTCCTACACAGCATTCAAGAGACTGCTGCATAATTTAGAGATGAAAAAAGTCCTATTAGAAACAGGACTCTGGAAAGTTGGGGTAAATAGTCAGATAAAAGATAAAGAAATATTTGACATATTCACACATGCATTCAAGTCATAAATTGTAAACTTAATAGCTTAAGAGTCATTAAACAGTCAGCAAAATGAGCAAGTGCTCAAAATGTCATCCAGTGAAATATACAGCATCTCCTTGGTATTTAAAAGGATTATATATAATTTTTAGCAAAAAATCATTAGCCCTCTACAGCAATTCTGCTGAAACAAAGGACAGAAAGAAAGAAAACGGAAATATTAGCCTTTTGCTTGTTTTCAAATCATAGCAGTCCGACTATAAAGTCTCTTGGCATTTTACAGGCAGCCAGAATGACTGTATTATACATTGTTATCACCTTTAAGAGTATCTTTCTCAACACAGCATTATGAATAACAGGATGTTTATACTACTTACCTCAAGTGAGATCAAAACATTTTCAACATCACTGTAAACACTTGGAAGAAACTTGATCTTCACGGAACACATCTCTGTGTTAGAGGAAAGGGCTGCTATAATTGAGCAGTGAAATGCAGCACCTTCTTGGTGTAGACATTTTTCCCCTCAGTTTCATTTTCTTAATTTATTCAGGGCAGTTTATTTCGTTTGTTGCTAAGGCAGAGGGCTCGTTCTCTCCTTGCTCATCTCCTTTTTCTCCTGATCAGAATCCCAGATGTAGGACAGATATATTTTCCCATTTTCTTTTTAAACATAAGCAAATTAGTAGGCTTTTAAAAATAATTAAGTTAATAAAATCCAGCAGCCCAGTGGTTTCTCAAAGGCAGTATTTTTGCTTCCCATAATGGTCTAGAACAAGTGATTCAGCTAAAGGGAGGGAAATACTATTCAGGGACCGTGCCAGTACTAGCTTGCAGCAAACTGAGAGCAGGAACACTTTAGGCAGTAGGAAAAAAATAGACCTTTTGTCTTTCAGGTAGCTAAACATAGCCATCAGACCAGCTTTCAGCACATTCCATCCACTTGGGCACAGATGGTGTGAAATGGAGTTGTAATAGCTCATGTTTGTACTTTGATGTATTGAGATAGCCACAGGCAAGAGTGAGGCAAGGAAAACATGGCTACCTGCAATCCTGTTTCTCTGAAGCTCTCCCTGGCAGTGCCCTTATTCCTGAAGCTCACCTCAGCCCGGCACTGACAGTCTTCCCTAAGCCAGAGTACTCTCCTTTAAGCTCCTTAATTGCAAACTGAGTATCACCAGGCCCTGCTGCCCAAGGTGGTTACAAATACTGCCCACTCTGCCCTGCTCTGTTTCTGTTATTTGTATTAAAACCAAAGAAGAGTTCCTAGAACTCCATGACTCCCTTTCTTTGCTTCAAGCTGTTCTGCACCTTCTCTGCTTGTTATCTAGTCAGTCTATCCAGCTTAAGCTACTGTCTCTTTACCTATGGAGTAAAAATAATAATTGTCCTTGCATTTTACAACACTTTTCCGATTAATGATTCACCTCAATTAAATTGTTACAGGTAGTTTATCTAAAAATCTAAGAGCCTCTCCTCTCCTCTCCCCTCCCCTCCTCATAGGTTAAAGTGCTTGTAACAATACACATTATTACAGAAAATGGTAATAGAAGAGGGATAAAGATTTTCAGCAAGGGTTAAATTACAGTAATTACAGAAACTGCATCAAGTTGATGTGTCCTCTTGTTCTATTGACAGCCATGTGATTAGATGATAACTCACCCCACACCTAGGAAGGTAAAAACTCTTTTTTGGAAGAGGGTTGCACTTAGCAGAGTTATGAAGCCATCAGCATACAACCTGTGCTCATTAGTTGTGCACAGAATCTGTAATGAAATATTTTTGAAGAAATCTTCTGAATTAAATACTCAGAAGTCCTCCCATATCTAAATATATATTTTATAATGTATCTTAGTTTAGGAAGATATAAATATCAAGATAACATAAGCGTCTCATATCTATTTTAGCTGATGACAAGGTAAAGAGTGTGCAGAAATTGCTTTTCTAACTTATAGAAACAGAAGTTTGCTATAGAGGGTTAACACAACCAAGGAGGAAGCAATATGAAAAAAGAAAGAATTCCACACTGAATACATAAGCACTTTCTGGGGCTCATCACACAAAGAATAATATTTTGAATAGGAAGAAAGTAAAGAAAAAGAAAGCTCATGGTCCTACATTCCATAAAGGAATGAAGGGAAAAAAAAAAAAACTCACATTAAACCCTAAAATTACCATTGAAGAATATGAAACTTTGAAAATTTCATGATAAAATTGTCCAAACTAACCCTATACAGTGTTACACAACATGGGGTAAATAAATCATACCTGTGTTACTTTTGATACAATGGTTAAAAACAAATGTAAAGACTACTGCAAGCCAATCTTACACTGACTGTTCTGCAGCGTAAATGAGCACAGTTCCAATTATGCCTCTACTGAGGGAAGCAACAGGCAGCATATACATGCAAACAGCCTTCATTAGACACATTGTCATGAGTATATTAATCATGTCAAGAAGCATTGCTCAAGTTTCCTTCACTGCAATTTAACATACCTTACTTTATTAGGATGCACTTAATTTCACTATGCTTTCTCCTCATTATCATTTATGATGACCAATTAAAATGTTTGTGTCTGTCTCTAAGCAAATTACTCCTGTAATTCAGGTAGCTGAAATCACTACTCCATCCCACACTTCTGCCATCTCCTTCTCTCAGTGTACTACCTTTCTTTGCCCACCCTCTCTTACCATTGTAAACAGAAAAAACCCCTTACTTAGATAGAATCGTTAAGATAGAAACCTGAGTCTTTTTGCAGCACAGACATTAAGAAGTGGGCTGGTTCTCCACCCCTCACACCCCTTGCCCCAAGAGCCCCTGTTATACAGCCTTTTGTTCCCTTGGAGTCACAAGCACAATTCATAGTCAGAAAAAGAAAGTAATGAAGAAAGGGAAGCCTCATACTTTTTCTCATATTGGGTTAAAAGTTGTGTGCAGCTTCACTTCACCTGGTCCACATACAGAACAAATGCAGACACAGAGCAACTTCACCCTTTTGTTTCCTCCAAAGTCTCCCTATTGGGGTTCCGACATAAGCTTTTCAAATGATAGCAGAATGTACCATTCCACACGTCTCCAACATCCATAAATAAACCCAAACCATTTTTACTATTCTAAACATCAGACATGAGGGCATGGTTTTTTCCTGAACCTTTGACAACACAACTGTGAGCCATTTATTTGATTACAGCTGTTATTTCTGGCTTCATGTATATTGAAATAGGATTAAAATAACTGGAAGTTAGGTGGAAATTCTGATCACACACAGTGCTTTTGCTGTAGAACTCAGGGCAACCGGGAATGGCTGAGCAACATCTGGGATCACCAAGCTATGTTTATGAACTCATTTATCTGTGGATTACCTTGGGCTCCTGGAACTAATGATACAGTGCTTGGTCCTGAGAAGCTGCTGGAGCTCAGCTGCAGAGCAATGGTATTTGCCTTATTTTCTCAAGAAACATACATGCTCTTGTATTCATAACATTACTTTGACATTACAGTAATGACTTCCAGAAAAACACTGATAAGTGCAAAGATGAAGAAATAAGTCTGAAGACAGTGCTGCCTTTTAGAACAATTATAATTTCATTAAAATAGGAACATAACTTAAAGATAGATTTTATTCTCTTTGATGATTTACTCATGCAAACTGCACATAAAAGAAAACAGTACAGTTTGTGAAACATGTCAAATGTAAAGACCCAAAATGCTAAGTACAGAAGTAGTGTGACAACATCTCAAAACGGAATCCATGATAGTACGGCTAATACCTTTTCTCTATTTGCTGAACACAGATTTTAATGGTTCTTTTTCCAGCCCCACTGTTAAATTCATTAACTGTTTACACATCTCCTATACACTTATGTAGACTTATTTTACAAGCGCAACAATTTTGTTATAAAAAAACTCCACTTATATGATTTAAAAGCCTTTGTGTTTAGGAGAGCAAATTATAGTATAATCAATGAGGCCGCATCTAGTCCACCAAAACTACAATGAAAAGTGACTGTATAGCTTCTTGCAGAATTCCCATTTTGTGCCTTTGAAATTCATTTCTTTCTCACAAGAGGTCCATTGTATTTAACCATCCTGGAAACGTTCAGTAACTGTTACACCTTTTTATCTTGAAATTGGGAAAGTAAGACTTTTAAACACATGAGGTTATCAACACAACTTTCTTAGTTTTAAAATACAAAATATTTAGAATCCCTAATATTTTCATGCTTAAAGCCCTGCAATGATACATATATGACTTAGATACTTCTTTGTCCAGTTTTCATTACAGTATGGTTGTATATATATTGCAGAAATTATATTTTCCTGTGGATCAATTACATTTTTAGATTTAAAACTGAACCAAATAGAAATTTGATGGCACTGACACTTGATAACGCATGGTATAGGTGTGGAGAAGGAAGAGCAAATGAATACACAACCCATTATAAATGCATTAAATCTTTGTTATATACATAATGGAATCCTGCTTTACTGCCAGTTGCTACTATGCATCTGTTTTTGCTATTATACAAAGTTTTCCGACCTGAAAGCACACATCTACTTTTTTTAAAACAACTTAATCTATTGTAAAATATTGTACTGTATTTTGAACATGAGTACAGAATCAAAATAGATAATGGCACATTTAAAAAACTCAATATCCTACAGATGATTGGATAATGAGAAAAAGTGTACCTACAATCATCTCATCAGAAACAAACTACATCATGGAATGTTAGTTATCCAAGTTCGCACAGTAAATAACATTTTAAAACTGCAATCACCTATCAGCCAGCATCACATTGAAGGCATCTTTAAACATTCAAGCAAAAGACTGCTGGCATTAACTACTGAACCATTCTCACACACACACCACACACACCACATTATAATTACATTGTTTCCAAGATACGGTAGATACTGATTTTTTTTGTTTCCACAAGAAAGGTATCAAAATTTTTGCTACTAAAAGATGACAGTGCTTACACAAGAATTAAGTACAAGTTAGCTTGCAAATACGAGACAATGACAAAAAAAAGTCGAGTTGTCTGAAGAAGGATTTTAGGCTTTTCTGGCATCCAAAACCATGAGTAAACTCCTCAGTCTGCGACTCAAAAACCCACAAAATATCAACCTACTTTGGAATAACAAGTATTCCATATTTGATAACCCTGTATTTTACAATATGCTTACTGGTTTCAGCCTAGCAACAAGGGGTGGTTATAGATATCTATTCTGACTGGAGAATTAAAGCTCTCCTCCCACCAGAATCAAGTGTTGGAGTGGAAAAAAACCCCATCTGACATCAATTAAAAAAAATCAAATCTATTTAGTAATGATCCTCATCTAGGATTGGTATGTGCATAAGTACTGTATCTCATATACTGTACTGGCCCTATTAAACAAATTAAAAACCCCAACTGTTAAAAGCCAACCAAAATGCTATACATAAAAAACCCAAATGTTTTTCTTCCAATGTTCTTCCTCTCATAATGTGCAAAACAACAAAAAGGCAAAAAGACTAAAAGCAAATTTACTGTTACTGTCTTTCTCTTGCCTAGTGCTTTATGACCTTGCTAACTTTACAAAGTCAATAGGGACTATGCAGAACTTTGGTATAAAAATGTCACATAATATTCCTATCACAGTCTTGGGGATGACCTTCAGTAATTCACCCCAATGTTTGTTAAAATAATACCAAATTAAAAATGAAATAAACCACATTGTACTGTACACACACTTTACACATTAAGCACAAAAAATAACTAGTAAAACTAATACTTAAAAAAAAAAGTCTTTTGCAAAGAGACTAGAACTGGTGTTCTGTCTTATCTCCACCTGCCAATCGTTAAAGCCAAATTTAAGTCGGATTTTTAAAAATTAATAATTTTAAGCTACAATTTCTCCTAGCTGGAGACCGGTCTGTTGTTGGTTTCCCTTTAAAGTCACGGATGCGTATCTAAGGAACTGATGCAACACAAGTTTTTAATCAACTTCCCGAGGGCTGTGCCTGGGAGGGAGGCGCCAGGACGATCTGGGACAGCACGGGCTCCGTGCTCTGGTCCGCCATCTGCGTGAGCACCGAGGTGGCCACGGCCTCGGCCTTGGACGTGGAGCTGACGCCGTTGGAAGTGCTGACGGAGCTGTGCTGGATGGCTTCCGTGTGCGGGCTGCTGGGCACCGAGATGTCTTCCGAGCTGTCGTCTTTATCTGCCGCTGAACAAGAACAGCGCGTTTATTCTGTCCCTGGAACGCACACTGCCTCATCCCCGTAACAGCAACCACCCCCTAACAACTAAAATTCATCCTGTAATGCAGCACAAATCCCAAAACAAGCTTACTTCCAGTTTTTTAAAGAAAATACTGCTTTGTAAGCAGAAAAACTGGACTGCAGTATGGATTATTCAGGAAACCAGAACATTTCCATGGCTTCAAAGCCATGATTAAAATTTCCTGCCTAGTAAATCAGCCAGTGGGTACTATGCCTAATTCTAATGATGCGTGTTCACATCAGTAAGCATTATTCAGACTAAAAAATACTATTTATTGTGTCTGCTTAGTAATCAAACAAAAATAATTCTACATTCAGTAATAAATATTTGTGATCATGAGAAAGACATCTGAAAAAATATTACTTACACTGCTATATTTACTGGACAACACTTACACAAGTTTTCAGTCCCCATTCCATAACTTTATAGATGCCTCTCAACAGGTTTTAAAATTCTTAAAATTGGTATTGAAAATATTTTTGGAGTATTTCAGGTGTTTTCCACAAAACCAAAGTGAATTAGCCACAGGATTGAATCATTTTGTCCCATCATAGAGGGTAAGCAGGTTAAAAAAAATTATCACTATGCAAAACTAGAATTTCCAAAATGATCATGACTTAAAATGCCCTTCTTGCACAGAAGTCGTGCTAAAATCATCCTTTTTTCCAGAGTTGCAGAAGTTCGCTAATGCAAACACTGTCAAACTAAAAGCTGAGTTCAAAACTAAAAAAACCAAGAACAGAAAATTATCCTACTGTTTTTCACTCAAAAATAGAAATACTAATGCTGCATTTCATTATAACTTTTTATATGATTTTGTGCTACTTAATGTTTGCAAGTACTTTTCACACCAGTTTTATGAACTGACGAGAACTAGTACCCAGGTGGAATATTGGAGGTCTGTTTTAACTACTGACTATCGTGATACAAGCATAGCCAGAAGCAGGCATGAACTATTGCTTGGGACAAAGCAATTCAACAAAGCTTGATCTTCTCTAGTCTTGTCTTTGTAATTCCCTTCAGATTTGCCTGAGATTGGCCTACAAGTTAAGAAGTGTCTCAGAGAAACAATGGGGAAGGATGACACTAATGTGAGGAGAGAAGCAATGCTGTGGTATATGTCCTCATTCCACAGAAAACCAGGCTAACAGCAGCAACTGCTGTTAACAGGAACATTAAGGGTCAAAAACCAATAATGAAATGTAGTTTATGTTTTACTGGGGTCTGTATGACATGCTAGCTCTGGGTAAGAAAATTTACTAACTTAGCAAGTCAAGACCCCAATATAAAGATCTTTGAGCAGCCCTACATATATTCAGAACAAACTCCTCTTCAAAGCTTGAGAACAACTGTTCTATTATTGACTGCTTCTAGAAAAGAATGATAAGAGCAAAAAGGATGGGCAAGCAAGGAAACTGCTACATTTTTTTCTAAAAAAAATACTGCCTACAGGAGCAAGGTGGCAATCTCTCCTTCAACTCTACTAAAAGAGCATGGACATAATAACTTGCAAGTTAGAATGCTCTTATCTACAAGGCCAACTGTTTTACAGATCCTGCACTTTTTAAAAACAGATCTTTCAAACATTAAAGGAGAGAGATACTGATGACACTGAACTAGATCTGCTGACAAGTATTGCATATCCAAAGGTTTCATAATAACTGTATACAGCAAGTGCAAGAAAAATTAAGGTATTTCCAAAGGCATTTGTGACCCTCAGGAGAGTTTGTCCTTTCAAGAACAGAAAGAATATGAACAAGTCAATTCAGTTAGAAGTATTCAACAGGATTCATCAAAATGAATGAAGAAACAAATTCATCTTTACCATACCTCTATCAATACCTACAAGATCTCATGTAAAAACAAGCAAGAAGCAACAGATGCAAACTTTGTTCAAAATAGAAACTCTAGTGCCACTTCCTGAAAAATACTCCATTACTAATTATGAGAGTACCATATTTTTTCCTCAGACAGAATGAAATGGCAGCAAGTGGGATGACATGTATCAAATACAGTCTCTCTGCTGGAACACCTGCTCCTCCTCTTCAGAACTGCTGGAGAACCACTGCCTGTCCAGAACAGGCTGCAGGAACACAGTGGTTTGAGAGGTTCAAATCATTCAAGGTCTGAAACTGTTCAGTCACCTTCTATCTTCCTTTTGAAAACAAGCTACCCAAAGAACACAACCCGTCCCCACACCATCTAATGCCCCTAACACTGCAGTCTCTATCTTCCTTTAAATTCTGTTTTGAACAAATGTTCTTGAATATTATAATGTCCTTGTAAAAAATATGAAAAAATACCTAAAAACCTCTTTCTCTCTTTTAAAAAAAACCCTCTGAATACCACAACACATTTTCTTCTCACCAGTTTTCACCTCTGTCCTACTACAAGCCCAGAAAAATCCTGACAAAATACAGGGAGTATCATAGAAGACTTTTAGAAATTATCTAGTACAGAAGATAATATAACAAATAAATGAACAGCATCTAGATTTCACTTTCCCTACAACAGCTGAAGATGCAGTAAGAACCGACAGCATCCTTTTCTGGAAAATAAAAAAGTTTAAGCTGGCTGAGTTTTTTTGAAGCTGACTCAAAAAGTACAATATCCATTTTTCTGGATTCTCTGTCCTGATGACACCCTCTTTTGAAGCAGGCACAAGACTTGAAAATAAGTAAAATATGATACCAAAAAAAATTTTAGAAGACAGGCACTGTCATGCTTTCCACTTGGCCTGAGAAAAAAATGTGTCTGGAAAATACAAAAGATCTTCAAAGATACGTAAAAGTAAAGGCCAAGTGATAGATTATTTGTTCCTATTTAAGAGCATAATACATGAATGGCCATCAAATTGTGGGCTTGGCTGTTAAAATGTGATCTATGCAGTGCACCATATTCAGCACTGCAGGAGCTCTTTAAGCTGGGGTCTTGAATTTCTTCCACAGAGACAAGACTTTTAAACCACTCTCTACATTTTCGAAGCAATTCAACTTTGATTATTTGATGAATGTAATATGTTTATTTAAATATACTTTATAGGAGCATCATTTTCAGGAACATATTGACTGAAACCATTTTTTTCTCTCATAAACTGTACTATGGCTATGTCACTTACCAAATATGCTTTCCTAACAATATTCATGCAGAGATAATGTGACAAAATCCTTTCAGAGGGAGGGCATTACAACTATCATTCACATTAAGCTTTTACTTTCAACAGACTTTAAAAATAAACTGAGCTCTGCTTCCAATTTCCTTGTGTAATACTATTTTTTTCTAAAATGTAGGCTTTTTCCATTAGTATTTTAGGTTGGATTAATTTTGTATTTTTTACTAAATCAGAAGCATTATAGTCCTTTACTGAGAGCTGAAAACAAACGCTACAGACAGGCCATTTACTAATCCTTCAACAAAGAAATCTTTGGCATGGAATCACTTTGGCAGTTTATGACTTACGATGAAGTATTTTACATCCCAATTCAGGAACATGAGTCCTTAAAACATCAAAATTCAAGAAACCTATGGTCTGTTTTTTCTGTGGTTCCCCCCCTCCCTTTTTTTTTTNTTTTTTTTTTTTTTTTTTTTTGTTAAAAACCTTGCATGCATAATGCTATCCCCTAGTAGCTTCGGTATGAAATTATGTTGTTCTGTCAGATGGGAGCCATAATGGCCTCATCCCTGCAGCAATCATTGTTAATATAAATCCCAAACGTATTTCTATACTGTTCCAATTTACTCCAAGATGCTATTTTCTGTCTTGTCAAAATGACTGGAGATCAAAGGACCAAGATTTATAAGCTCAAAACTGACAAAATCAGTATTCTAAATATATATGGCCATACAGAATTGCTAAATCTCCTGAATCTTTTAAATTAAAAAATATTGCCCGTTCTGATGAAATTGCTTACAATGACTACAAGTAAAGATGGTGGCTATTAAGTTTTATCGCAAGCACCTGAGGATCTGTTTGCATGCAGTACAAAATGTTCCTTTATTCTCCTGAATTACTGACACTGGCAAATTAAAATGAAGTGGCTACATATGGCAGAAACAATCTTCACATTTACAAATATCTTGAAATATCACTAAATCATAAAAACGAAAGCTGTGGGTTATATATTATGAATGTTGCCTAATGCATTCCCAGCTCAGTTATTTGTAACAAATTTGTGTACAATGGACAAAATTGGCCATTTATTCTACAGCAGCAGCAGCTGGTTCTGGCACTGTGTATCACAGCCAAGAAGGAAGTTACAAGTCAGGAAAGCATAATTAACCTTTAAAATGCTGGAAAGATGAAATGTCTATAGAACAACTTAAAATAAAAATATAGATTGGAAAATATTGGTATTGTTGGTATTCCCCTCAACACTTAGAACTGTTTTTAAAAACAACCTACCTACAGAAAAGCAGTAACTTAATGTGGATATTGAAACAATCTAGAAGACACTGTACAGTAGGAGCCATGAACCTGCATCTGATTATTTTAATGGCTCGACTGATCTGGGATGTTATGGTAAATGAGGACAGCTGTTATAGTACCTCTACTGAAACCTCATTACAATGAAAGAAAAACACCCACAAGGACCTTCCACTGTATTAGGCTATGATAAAGTATAAAAAATGATTTATCGTGTGCTCTTAATACTTTAATTATGTTTTCCAAAGCAGGTGTAGTAACCGATAGTCCTTAAATGCTAATTATCATATGCATTCATTAAACCAACATAAACCTTTCAATGTTATGCAACAATTCAATTTTGACTTAAACAGGTATTTTTAAATATCACATATTAATTCCTGCCTTCCAATAACTTCAAGATTATAAAAAAATAGATCTTTAAGGTAATATATGTAATATCAGAACTGCACTTCTCAATTTTAATGCTCATTCAGTTCATTTTGGCAGTATTTCATTGATGCAGCCTCAGGCTATAGGTAATGGAACATTACTCACTATGATAGCCAGATTTCTTCTGCATGGCAGTTACAGGGCAATCTTTATGAGCCAGAAGAAGCTGTTTCAGCTGTGCCACTTCATTTCTCAGCAGGGTGACTTCATTCTAAAGGAAAAGAAAGTTATGTACTTTACCAGGCTCAAACTACACACGTTTTGAAGGTAAGCATTAAGTTTTATAGGATTTTCAGTTGTTCATTTAGGGGTAGCTGAAATACAAGAAGTTTCCATTCAGTATATATTGCAAATATGTATATATTTATTTTACCTTAGAAAATGCAAATATTAGCTGAAACTTGGCTACCTTTGTTAAATTAACTGGGAAATGCTTGGGGTTTGTTTATCTGTCTAAACACAACGTATGTTTTTCAGTTTGCAGATGCAGACTCTACATATAGTCTCATTCACATGATCCAGCTACTGTGAGACTCTTCTGGAAGGTTTTGTGATGAATTCTAATCAGAGTAAGCCTACATTTAGCTACACACATTTTAACAGATGTCACAGCCAACATTAAAAAAGGGAAAAATATAAAACAAAATCCAAAAAGCCAATGCAGAATAATTTTTCAGTGACTCTAATTATACTTGGACTTCAAAAAAGAAAATCTCACATAGTGGAAAACAATTTAGCAAATATTGGTTGATCTCCAGACTGATTTTTATTTTGGCAGCCATACATAAACATGTTCTCTGAAGGAATCATTGATACTAATGACAAAATCCGGAGATGTCAGCTTGTGTTGCTAAAGCAGAATGCAATCCAAGACACAGCACCTGCACAATCCAGTGCCTGGGGTAATTTCCAGACTGTGCCTCTCCACTATTGGGTGACCTTGAGCAAGGTCATTTCGCTGCTTTGTGCTTCACCTTCCCCATTTGTAAACTGGAGGACAGCAATACTTATCTTTCCTGGAAAGCAGCTTGGTGTCTAGAGATGAGGAGTGCTATGTAACTGCATTACATGTGACAATCCAAATTAAGAATGGCATTTTGATAGACCCATTTTTACTTTGTCAAGTAGAAAAATATTTATGAATCAAATTATCTGTAACACTTTGTGATCCCCATATCTGGACACAATATGCGTTTTTCATGGGTTATTTTATTTTGAATATAAATCTTTTTTATACTGGAAGTAACACTCGCGGTTACTTCCAGTAAAAGAACCTTGCATATAATTGTAATATACACCACACATGTGACGTAATTATTTAGTAAATGCTTATGTTGATGCATTTAGGAGCAAGTTAAAGAAAAAAAAAACACAGAGGAAAACTGGACTGCATCTGAGCATCTGAAATTATCTGCAAAATAAGCTACAAGAAAGTCAACCTATTTACTTGCAAGCAAGGAATAAGACAATGCAGCCAGAGGTGAGATGAATTACAAGTTAAAGGATTCCAAAAGAAAACAGTTCTTCCAGAACAGAACTTATTAGGTTTAATTACACGAAGTAACTAGAATATCAGACTGTTGAAAGAAAAGCTCCTCTTTTGTGTTCTCCCTCCATTTAGAAGACAACAAATTTCAAGCCTTTATACCTGCAAAATCCTCTTAAGGTCTCCTTTTCTATTCAGTCCTTTTATGTGTACAATACCCTTCAGAAACTTTTTATTAAAAGCAAAAGCTCAAAGATGGCAAAAATATGACTTCACAGACATTTATAATGAAAGAAAAATGTGACTACAAACGAAAAGGTTTGCAATGAAAGAAACTCAACCAAAAGCCCCACAAATTCTCTACTAGGTGGCATTATGTGTCCTGAAACCTTAGGCTGTTAAGAAAGCACAGGACTACTGCCTCCAGCTCTGTCTGCCCTTAGTTCATCACGTTATTTACCGAGGAGCCACAAATCTTGATACCTCGCACGCAGCTGCAGAGAATCGACATAGGCTGGGTAGAAAAAACAACACTTGATGTAGTTTTGAGACACTTGGTAACCTACAGAAGCAACAGTATCCAAGACTATGAAATATATAGTTCCTTAGTTCAAAGGAACTCTGGCAATCAGGAAAAGGTTTGCAGAAATTTTCTATCTTGTCTCCCACATTTTAAGGAAGAATTTTATATACAAACAGCACATGGAAGTATGAAGTTGCTGTTCATCTGTGGAAGTAAAATTATGTTTATGAAATTTTTTTTAAAACAGTTTATAGACCAATGTTAGCCATATTAAAAATATTGACTGATGTTAGCATAAATACAAAAAGCAAATACATTATCTTATATTAAAGCAAACTCGAAAAACATGGATCAGCATTCCTATATAGAAGAGACTGAGGTAATCTCTAGAACAATGGTAGTTGTATATTCCATAACAAGAACGCTTGAGCCAACAGTACTATATACAATGCATACACCACTTGTGACAGTAAAACAGAGTTCTGTCTTCTAGACACACGGATGGGGAATGTCACAGAAAGGCCACCTATGGCTGCCATTTACTTATTGCCAGTAAGAATCCCTTCTAACTGGTAAAGAGGGGCTGTTCAAAACCCATTCTTACACATATTGCAGTTAACTATCTTGCTTGTGACAACAGCAAGTCTTTCCATCTCATTCAAAACATGTAAATGTATGGTGGTCACTTAATATGTGGTCTATATGCTGAAAACAGGCCACCAAGAAACACATGAAATAAACACTTTTAACAGGTGGCATGAAGAAAGATTATTTCAAATTTTCACACTGGAAAGGTTCTCCTCATTAGTGAGATAGGACCAAGTGCACGCATCAACAACTCTTTAAAGAAGTATGTAATACAGCTCACATGCTGTTGAAAAGAATTTGTATGTTCCCACATTTCAAAATGTGCCAGCACGAGAAAGCAGTTTTTGTGGAGGAAAGCATATTGACTTGTACCTGCACTCCGTCTTTCAAAAGATGCTTTCCCTTCTGCATTCTTATGAAGGGAGGACACAGCATATGACACATTCTTCTGTATCTGCCTATTCCTCCCTGCACCCAGAATGCAAATGTAATAGTGGGACCGCAGGAACACAATTAGCCCTTAGTCAGCATGGTGTGGGACAACATTTGTGGTATGTTATTACTCAGAAGTATCATCAGAGGCAGGTAAATGTGATTTCTGAGGACAGGGGATTATCTGTGGCTCAGTTAAACAGCATTCTTCCTGTTTCTTTTTGGGCAACTCCCCCTATGGGAAAGGATCTTTACTTATGGGCATACTTTCATAATTTAGCCATCCCAAACAGCTTCTGCAGCATCAGTACAAACCATCACTCAATTGCTGCTCACTGAAAACCCACTGTGACCTCATGAGGAAGACAGGCCATCCTTCTAAAGCTTCATCCTTTAGACTATTAAAGCAACAGGGACCAAATACAGAACATATAAGGCACTTCAGCATCTGATCCTGCAATGTGGCTCAGTGGCCACTGTAGACATTGTCAATACCTTCTTATACCCTGCTGGATTGTGCAAGGCACAGAGGTCATACAAAGTGAATAAAATTTAAGATCAATAAACAAGCCAACAATTAATAGAAAAACAGTCCTCAAAAATGAAAACAGTAAATAAACTTCAAAATGTTGGAAACATGAAAAAAACTTACACAGCAGAATCCATAACAAAGACAGGCTATCTATATGTTACTAGTGATGTAATAGAAAGAAATTTTCCCTTATGCAAACATTTGAAAAACACTGCTTCAAAATGAAGCTACCTTCAAGCATTTAAAAGAAGAACTTGATAAAAGTTAACCTACAGAACAAAATAAATACATCAACCAAGTAAATCTCTCCAAAATCCATACATACTGTTAGTGAGATTCCAGTCTTAAAACCTTTCCACTGACATCAGAATCTTTGACACAGATATTAAAAGAAAGCCACTACAACAGCACTGAAAGGAGTCAGGAACCTTACATGAAGCAATGCAATGCAGGTGTTTCTGTATGAACCTGCTTTTGGAAATGTTACATCTTGGTAACTTCAGCTGAGCAGGCCACTTAGACATTAAACGAAATATGAACAACTAACCCAAACACAGTCTATAAATCTGCATTAAGGCAAAATTCCAAACTTATTAAATTTTCTATTAAAGTAAGTAATCACGGGTCATTACTGCCCACTGCTGATCAGCTGTGTTAGCCTGTCAAGTTATTATTGTGGAAATATAGGATTGATTAATGTTTTCACAAAGTACAGTGTAATTATTTCTCTGATATCCAATTTTCTTTTCAATTTTTTCTGTTCTTTACAGTTAACAGTTCTGCTTTTGCCAGACTGTAAGAAAATATTTCTTGAATTCACTATTGCTGAATTAACACTTGGAAACCTCTTGTTTATGGTACTGACAAGATTTTTATGTTAAAAAACTTGGTATATATGTGTGAAAGGCAGTTCACATGATACCAAACATTACTTTTACTAAAAAACTGGCTGATTTTTTTCATTCTCTTTCACTTATTTCCTTGATTAAGCTACAGTGCTACATATAATTATGTCATTAATGGACTTGAGGACTGTGCATTAAACGAGTATGTCTAATGCTGTGAACAGCTATGAGAAGAATACATATTTGCAAGAAATTTAACTAGTGCTTGTGCAGAGTGTCATGATTCTCGGAACACAGGAAACCATTTCACAGTGTGTTCTTTTAGGCAGGAATATTTTACATTTCAGGGTCTGGTATGCTGAGTATTTTTCAAGACATGAACATGAAGATGACTGATACACTGTAATTTTGATTACATGATAAAACATAACCTCAACATGCCCTACTTTCCTGTTGATCAAATTGTGATGTTTTCTATACTGAAGAGCACAAGAGGTGAGTTTTCATAGGAAGATGATCATCTGTGAATTTGACTCAGTGAACAGCTCTGATGAAGAAAAACAAGTGACACTTTAATATATCAAAATGTGTCTCATTGCAGTTTCTAAATGAATGCTTCATTTAGGAATTTTATAGTTTTTCCTTTCAGCAACTTCAAAACAAAGCTTTTAGACTTTTTATTTTAAAAACAATAATTTGTGCCATTTTTTATGTGCTATTGGAAAACATTAGGAAAGTCTGCTTTAACATTTAATAGTAGTTTAAACAAAAGGGTCATGGATTGTTTTACGGGGGAAAAGTATATTCACACAACAACTTTCTGATATTAGATGAAGTGGAAAAGTGACCTGCAACATACACTGGCCCTACCCTCTTACATCACACTTCACTTCTATAGGATTTAGGCAGTGGTGGTAAAAATTTGCACTGCCACTGCAGTATCCATTCTGTGGACAAAACAGGCCCTCAGTAGCCACTGATGTCAACATGGCACCTTTCATGAGCATTATATTTACTTTAAAGGACAACAAGTGAAGTTAAAAAGAACTAAAGGAAATAAGCCCAAAACTTACTCAAATAATCCAGGCCATGATACAAATTAAGAGCATGATGTGTTCAAGGTAAGAGTATTACTTTGCTCATAAGCGTTTATTCCAACCCATCTTGTCCTCTTAGTTTAGTATCGTCGTCTGAAAGCTACTTCAAATGGAACAAAGGATAGGAGGGTATGATCCTTAAATTCACACATCTTGAAATGTGAGTATGCTCTTATCCTCTAAATTTAGTGCTATATGCAACTAGTTCTGAATTTTAAACCTGAGCTGAGCCACCAGTTATGAAACTATATTTCAGATTCCATGCAAAGTTTTAAGCTCCACTGATCAAGGACCGCTACGTAAGAACAAAAAAACCCTTATTCATTCCTCCTTGAAATAAAAAGTATACCTGTAACTGGCCATTTAGTGAGCTCAGGTCCTCAGCTTTTTTCTCCAGTGACTGCACCCAGACTTTCCGTTTCTGTCGGCACCTGGAGGCAGCAGCCCGGTTCCTCTCCAGGAACTTTCTCCTCTTCTCATCAGGGTCTTCATTGGCAGCTCTTCTTCGCCGACCGCCTGTATTTGGTGTTTGTGGCGTAGGCTGAGCTGGTGATGCCTGAAAACAGTCATGATTTAACCTACAGCACTGGTATAAATAGTCATCATGCCTTGAGAAAAGCATTCAGGGCACTTTAAATACATTCAGGCTATGCACTTTTTTTTTTTTTTTGAAAGCTGTGCCCATTTAACTCTACAGTTATGTTTTCAAAACTTTTACAGTTACTTACACTCCTGATCACCTTACATTAATGTATTACATCCAAAATAACTTTCAAGCTACATTTAGTAGGAAATGAATTTTCTATTTCTGACTCTTCCCACACACCTAGTCACAACTGAAAAATGACACAATTGCTTATGCCCACTAGACAGAAGCTGTCTGACAAATGCTGGCAGTGCTGAGACTCCCTGATCCCTGGATCTCCACATAGCAATTTCCTACCCATTGATGTGTTCTCCACCACTGAAAAACAATTTCTCTTAATCTACCCATATTACATGACAGTATCAAAATACTTCAATACTTCAAATTATACATTATACTAATTTCACAGTTGTATACAGATCCTAGACAAAGATTTAATGAAATATACTAACAATATAATGGTTCTTAAAATCCTTTAAAGTGATAAGATATACAGAACATAACTGTCCATATGACATTCACTGGTGCACCTCCACATTCACTCTAGCACAGCAAAGAAGTTTTATTTTTAAATTAAAAACCTCAAACTTGTATAAGCTGGCATATCAATTTGTCATTAATTCTAAAATGCTAAGAATAAAAACACCCCGGGAACTCAAATCACTGTTTTAAGAATGAAACACATGCAATTTTTGATTAATATTAATTGTAAAACAACTCTAAAACAATCAAATAGCAATTTTCACCTTGAAAATTTTGCTATGTGATATTATGAATATATTCTTTAAAAAAACCCTCAAGGCAGTCTGGGGGAACAGCAGCCTTAAGATAGAGATCCTTTTGTGATGGGTCACATATTTCCTCTCTTCTGTTCCAAACAAATTTGTTTTGATATGTTATTTGATTTCATTGGTCAGTGTAAGAATCTGAGGCTTTCGCTGCAGATATAAGTCTGGTTTTGGGCCAGGTGTGTGTAGCTTTTATAAAATTAATATTATGCTACAAATTCTGAAAATATATCTTCAAGATTTTTAAAAGCATTTTGAAAACACACTCCAAGAGGTTTTTAGAAACAGAACAGCTGCAATCTGCCAGGATTCACCAGGAAGTGTATTATTTCCTCCAGCAGCATGCCCACCTCCAGTCTAACTTACAGGTTTTGCCTTTTACTCCCCTGTTCTGATCTATCATCCAAAAAGGACAACAAATCACACCTAAAACCAGAGGCCCCCTTCCAGAGCCTGAGATGATGAAGTACACTTAATGACAGAGCTGAAATGCTTCTTGTGGCAGCCCAGAAAAAATCCTTCAAGCAGATTAACATAAGCATGACACCTCGTGCAAAAAAATAATTCTAAGCGCATTTTTAATATAAAACGTAATAAACATGAAAGAGATGTAACAGAAACACAAAATAAAAGCACTTATTTTTTCAAATATATATACTGACCAGCTGTAAAAATTTCAGCTACCACAGCATCTCCTATCGATGAACTCCAGAAATCAGGACTTAGTTCTACATTTGAGCAGATAGATAACATCTGTTTGAAATCATCATCTTGGATAATAGATTTTAGAAGCTTTCAAGAACATGTAAGACCTGTAAACATCTTACTGCTACACAGCTATTGACTAAAAGAGGAGTCTGTTAATCTCTACTTTACAAACCAAAAGTATAGAAAATTATATGTATTTGCAAAATAAAAGGAGGAGGTAGGAGGCACATGCCCACTCTTGTCATACCGGTGTTTCAGTTGTTGAAGTTGCAGGCTGTTGTAGTGACTGTGGTCGTGGCTCCTCTGACTGACTCCTAACCAACCCACTTGCATGTCCCTTGGCAGTATCTCCATTTGTTACCTGAGGATGCTGCTGGGTCAAGGCTGCTTTCAATCTCTGAAAGGAGAAAATAAAGAAGAAAAGAAATTTTCTATCATGCTAACTTGAATGATTAATCATCTATATAAACAGTTACTTCCACTCTGGTAACAGGAACTCCAACTTTTAAACAGTTGTTTCTTTTTACAGGTTTTCAACAGTGGCCTAGGCATATACCTAGAAACAGGGGGCAAATTTCTGCAAACATGACAATAGCAATGAGGTTTACATAAGATCCCAGAAAGGGAAGGATGGTAAATGGTATAGAGAAGTAAACAGAAAGCCTCATTTGTAGTGAACTGTGTCCACAAACAGATGAGTAGAAGGCCATAAACAGTTGCTGAAACTCACAGTACCAGAAGAATAACAGTGACACATGAAGGAAAATAGGTAACAACCAGAACATAAGCATCTTTCCATTTTAGAAATTCTGGCGTTCACCTATCTCTATTCACTTTTAAATAGCTTGTTATGCCTCCACTAATTCATGATCTTTACAAATACTCACCTCCGCAATCCTTCCTATGGATAATTAGATAAAAGCCAAGATCTTTGCTGAACCATCTTAATGATGTACGAAATACTAAGAAGCTTCTGGTTAAATGTAAAGATTATTTATGTAGAAATACGCAAGGCAACTACTACGGCATGGTACTTTGCAGTAAAAAACTGCTAAAAGGTTTGATGTTCTTCCTTTATTGCACTCAGCCACTACAAAGAACAGTAATATGCAAGTTCAGCTGTATATAATATACCCAAGAGTTACTGACAACCTGATGGACAATTTTAAAGCAGTTTATCAACTGCCTGTTGAAAAATATTTCATGCAACTTCTGACAAAACCTATTAAAACTGTAATATAATACATTCTCTTTAAAATGATTTCTTAATCTTAAGTGACAAAGTGTCCAATTTCAGCAGATACAACTGCTTGTAATTCCAGATCCTTTCTTAAAATTCCATGAATACTGTATAATTTATCATTAATTTTTTGGTTTAACTGAAGGATTTACCTTACTAGACCAACGGTGTTAAAAAATGTTTTTCTACTGAGCACGGGATTTTTTAAGAATCCAACACAAGTCTAAGAAAAGATTAATGACTTAAACATGTAAGTTTTTGGAAATTCTGATAACTTCTAACATATTTTGAAATATGAACAAAGCATCACCTATATACTAACATTAACAGAATGGCTTAAGAATACTGGAGAGGCAGCATTTGGCCAGCTCAGAAATAAACAGAAAACTTTGCACCTATTTACGCAGGCATTCTTTATAAACTGTAGTATCCAATGTCTCCTAACAATTCAGCCACTGGAATATAAGAACAGCTCTCTCCTACCTTCCATGGTGACAGGCTTTCCTGGATCCTACGCCACAACTACCTCTGTCAGAACTGCAAAAAATTTTCAGGTCTGAAATATGGCCAGTTACCATCTACTACATGGATTTGGTAGCACATAACCAGCACCAGTAGGTATCCTAACTCAGGACTACAAACAGAACCAAGAAACTCCAATGCTCCTCTCCTGGCTGGCTATTAAGGAATCTTTAAGTCATTTAAAGGTTCCTTACCACTACCGTGGTAAATCTGTTCTGTTGTGATTGCTCTAGATTGAATTTGCAGCACATTACACAAGATAGGAACCATTCAAGTGCACATGAAAATTGGGAGTTAATCCCAACAGAGGTCAGCTTGGCAAATGATCTCTTCCACTGTGGTCCCTTCCAACTTGGCCCATGCTGTCATTCTGTGCAGAGTGAGAGGAGTCCTCCCCAAGCAGAAGAAGGAGCAGCAGAGATGTCTAAGGAACTGACCACAACCACCATTCCCCTTTCCTCCTGAGGGGCAGGAGGTAGAAAGGAGTTAAGCCCAAGAAGAAAGGTGTTTTTAAGTTTTGGGTGTATTATCCTCATCAGATGTGACTGGTAATAAATGAAACTTATTTCCTCAAGATGAGCCTGTTTTGCCCATGATGGTAATTGATGAGTTTGCACTGGGACATGCAAACAAAGTTGGACTTAACTTTACTTATTGTAATGCTAACATTAAATTAATGTAAATCCTGTAAATTCATAAGTAAACAAGCTCCTTTTGAGAATTACATTGTTAAATACAATGCACTATGAAAACAGGAATAGGAAATAATTACATTAAATTTCATATTACAAAGTTTAAAAGTTGAAATTAAAGTAGTTAGTATTAAATTATCCACAAATGCAGAGATATTGTGAAAATTTACAGGACTATTTACAGATTTTTACAAGGAGACTTCTAGCTTGTGTGTTTAATAGGTTTCATATTTTAAAAGGCAATGCTGGAGTAAAATGGTATACAGATGTTGGGCTTCTTGTGAGTAGGGAGACAGTTACCCCAAATTCAACAAGAATCTCATTTTTAGCAATCAAGAATACAGAAACATATATTAGAATAAATGTATATAAGCATTTTTATGTGGGGAAACTTGATGAGAATCCAGTTTTTTTGATATTATTTGGTTATAGGTGAACTAAAACTGGTATTTCTAGATGGCTTTTAAAATCTTGATTAGGAAGGTTTTTTCATTCATGTATATCCTTGAAAACAAATCCTCACCACATCTGTCAAAATTTGGTAGGACTAGATCATTCCATCAAGAGCTCACAGAAACAAGATAACATACTCCAGAAACAATTTGTGAAAAACTTAGATCCATATTTCATATCTGCCACAAAAGCTCATCAGAGTAATAACCCTCCTTCTCCTGGGTGTTATCCTACCATCTGCTCCTCTATTACTTATCTTTATTTTGCAACTAATTAACAGCATAATCTTCTAAATTCAGCAAGTTAATTATCATTATTGTGGTCTTTGCAGCATCATCAGTCCTTATGAAGTCTTGTCTCTCCACCCCCAGAGAACATATGAAAATGAAGTAGGTTGTGAGAGGGTCTGTTTCTTTAGAGTAGGCTCATTAGGTGTTTGCTGATTAGCTCGGTATGCAGAGAGACAGGTCAGAGGAATTCTGCTGAACACAAGGTCCCATGCCGGGCTCCAGCAAGTTAATGTCGGTTTCTGAACATTTGCCAAGCTGCCCTCTGTCACTTCTCAGGAGAAACCTCCTGCAAAAGGTCTACTGGTTGCCTACTGAGTGCAAGGTACTTTTCAGATTGTGACAAGAAGTTTTGCATGGGAAGGAGGAGACCAAGGGAAACATTCCTTATCAAAGCAATTTTGAAATGCTTCAGAAACTTCTGCAAATCCATGCTGAAGAGTCTGAATGCTAAGTTTGCACCCACAAGCTGCACACTCAAAAAGGATGTTTTACAGCTGCAACTCAAGGCTCATGTTTCATACACAGAAGGCAGACAATTACAGATCTTCTCATAAGAGCATCAGAAGCAATTCTACAGTTATTTAGAATCATGCATCCTTATCTTAGTGAGGAATTTTTTTTGTGGTTTTCAGTTTTTGGGGTTTTTTTAAAGATAGTTATTGCATTTACTTTTAAGCCTCTCCAAAATACCACAAAACTGATATACATGTGATTTTACTTAAGTATGTGAAGGTTAGTTTCTTTAGCATACTGACAACCATGGAATCAGAAAAACTGACAATTAATATTAAGTGTGCCACAGAAATCAGAAACTCATTTTTACTCCTTCTGAATGTCATTCTCGGTATAAGATGTAAGAATATTTTCAAAATAATAGCAATAAAAGACAAGCTTGTGTCTGGATAAAATCTCTAGTCATTTTTTACTTCAGTTCTACCAGCAGTAGAGAAAAAGGATCCAAGAATGTTCAAAACTACTGTAACAGTGCTTTTCATAGCTGTGAATGGACCATGTTCTGCTCACTACAATAAATTCAATATTGGGGCAATAAAATTAAAATGCAATCTGATTTCATGGAATTCTTCCACAGCACTGGAACACATAAAGCACTGTGTACGTTTCTGTGGTGAAAGAGACCCGAAGATTGTGCACTCTTTCACTTAATGTCAACTACTTCATTCGAAAGCCTCTTGCAATAATACCACCAATCATAAGGATTTGGCTCAATGCATAGACAATTTTTAAATTTTTGTCTGTCATCAATTTTATGTATTCCTTTCTTTAATCACTATTTTTCCCTCACAGTTATTAGTCCTTGCAGTTGGTATAAATTTTTCTATCTGCTATTTTACTCAGTGAATCCATTCCCACATACAACTGTTCTCTATGGAATTCATACAATCAGTTAATGTCAGGCAACTTGAACAGTAACCAGAGAAAAGATCATTTCAGCAAAGAATGAACAGAGTTCTAGAGGTGACATCTCAGTAACTTGCTTTGCATCAAGAACCAAAACTGCCATGCTGAAGGAGTTTGACACTTCAGACTGAAAACTTTATCAAACATAGAAATAAATACACAGTTTTGATTATAATGCATTAAACTTGGACACCCTAAAAAAAAATCCTTTCAAATACTGTAAGAGGGACCATTTGCTAAGGTAAGAAGTCTCCAAAAGCTGTCCATTGTGGGAAACAATTCTCAGCAAGTACCTTAGTTCCTTTATTCTTAAAGGGTTTTACGACTCCTAGGACAGCTGAAGAAAAATTTTAACTATGCTATAGGAAGGCATCCTATGTCCATTACCAAAGATCTCTCCTGCCAGTTATTTTAAGTTTTAGATTTTAGAAATGAAAATATCAATTTGTTTTACTAAAGTTCATTCACAAACTTATAAAGAAGCAATACATTTCTTCTTTGCACAATTCGGCAATTCGTAAGGAAAACAACAGGTATTCACCAAAATAAAAATGTATTGTTCTCATGTTAATAAAAATACAGAAATGAAGTTATCTAAATTAAATTTTAAATTTCACAGCATTAGGAAACAAAAGCATTAAAATCTCTAACCTGATTTATCTAACTACTTCTCACTTTCACTTTAAAAAAACAGTCTACACAAGAGTAGCCTTCTGTAAGCAAGTAAGAGTGAAATGAACGATTGCAATGAGGAATGAAATCAGAGCACAAAGTTCTTTTCTTACTGTAAGACTCTAAACTGTGTTAGCTCCTTGAAATATGCAGAAATAACTGCTGCAAAGAAAGGCACAAAGCACAAAAGAAAGTGTATGGTTTGTGCCAGGTTTTTAATCTGAAACAAAGATCTGTACCTTCCACACAGGACAGCTCTAGATCTGATAACAATGCAACAATTTGGTGCTATTTCACATTAAATTTACTACAAGCAGTTCTACAGGAATTTTACTCAACCTCTGATATTATTAGATCTGTGTCAACTTAGAATACCTTAAAATAGTATTGTAGTATGATAGCAGAAAACGCAGAACACCACAACAGCAAGTATGGTCTTTCAATACAGGAGAGGTTCAAACAACAACTGCCAAAACCAGATATGATAAAACCCTTTAGAGATACAAATAACCATGTTAACTTTCCAAATTCTGCATCCCATACAGTACCACACTTACTTAAATACCCAAGGAAGTTAGGGCAGTTAGATAAGAATCTACTCCTGCATGGTTTTCGTATTTGCTATGTATTCTATTATTACATTTTATAATGCAATATGAAAAAAATCCATGAGATTGAAGGCTCTGTCTATAAAGAACAACAAAAACTTTCCTCAAATAGTAAGTAAGAAATAAAGCAACAGCCAAAACAAATCCAAATATCTATACTCCTGTGAATGCTGTGAAGGGAACATCACAGCTTCAGCCCTTCATCTGGCTTTTTGTTCAAAACACACTAAGAATACTATATGCTGACAGACTTCATAGGTTCATAAAATTATTTAGGCTCTAAAGGACCTTAAAGTCTGACCATTAACCCAGACCTGCCAAGTCCACCACTAAACCGTGGCTCTAAGTGTCACATCTCTATGCCATTTAAGCATCTCCAGGGATGGCAACTTGACCATTTCCCTGGTCAGCCAGTTCCAATACTTCACAACCCTTTCCAAGAAGAAATCTTTCCTAAATATCCAATCTAAACTTCCCATGGTGCAACTTGAGGCTGTTTTCTTCCATTCTATCAGTTGCTCTTCAGAAGAGGCCAAGTCCCACCTGGCTACAGCTTCCTTTCAGGTAGCTGTTAGACAGCAAGAAGGTCCCCCCTGAGCTTCTTTATCTCCAGGCTAAACAGCCCCAGCTCCCTCAGCCACTCTTGAAAGGACTTTTCCTCTAGACCCTTCACTGCTCCACTGCCCTTCTCTGGACATGCTCCAGCAATGTCTTTGCAGTGAGGCACCCAGAACTGCACACGGGACTCGAGGTGTATCTTCACCACTCCCAAGTACAGGGAACAATCCTTGCCCTGGTCCTGCTGGTCACACCACTGCTGTTTCTGATATAAGCCAGGATGCCACTGGCGTTCTTGGCCACCTGGGCACAGCTGGCTCACGTTAAGCCAGCTGCTGACCAGCACACCCAGGTCATTTTCCAAAAGCAGCTTTCCAGCCACCCTGCCCACAGCCTGTGGCTCTGCCTGGGGTTGCTGTGGCCCAAGCACAGGACTAGGTACTTCACCATGTAGAACCTCATACATATGGCCTCAGCCCTGATTCAGCCTGTCCAGATCCCTCTGCAGAGCTTTACTATCCTCCTGCAGACCAACACTTTTGCCCAGCTTGGTGCCATCTGCAAACTGACTGAGGGAGCACCCCATTCCCTCGTCCCAACCACTGATAAAGATACTAAGCAGAACTGGCCCCAACACTGTGCCCTGGGAAACACCACTTGTAATGGGCCACCAACCAGACTTCACTCCATTTACCACCACTTTTTGGACTCAGCCATCCAGCCAGCTTTTTTACCCAGCAGCCTATATCTGTCTAAGCCATTGAGCAGTTTCTCCAGGAGAATTCTGTGGCAAACAGTGTCAAAGGCTTTAAGTAAAGTCAATGTAGACAACACTGACAGCATTTTCCTCATCCACTAAGTAGATCATCTTGTCACAGAAGCCAAGCAGGTCAGTCAAGCAGTCTGCCTATCATAGATCCACACTGGCTGGATCTGATCCTGGTTGTTCTGTGTGTGCTATGATGTTCAAGATCATCTGCTCCATGACCTTCCTTAGCACAGAAGTCAAGCTGACAGGCCTGCAGTTCCCTGGATCCTGCTTCCAGCCCTTCCTGAAGATGAGTATCACATTTACTGACCTCCAGTCACCTGGGACCTCCCCAGTTAGCCAGGGCTGCTGATAAATGATTTAAAGTGGCTTTGCTGAGCTTCTTCCCTAGCTCCCTCAGTACTCTTTGGGATCCCATCCAGCCACATAACCTTCTGTGTGTCTTAGTGCTGCAGCAGGTTGGATTACAGAGGCTTTGGTCTCTTCCACATGCCTGTCTTCCAGCTCAAGGGGCTGGGTACCCAGAGAGGAACTAGTCTTACTATTAAAGACTGAAGCAAAAAAAGGCATTAAGTACTTCTGCTTCTTGCTCATCCTTTGCCATGAGCTTCTTGCTCATCCCATATCCAATAAGGGATGGAGATTCTCCTTGGACCTCCTTTTGTTATTAATGTACTTACAGAAATATATTTAGTTGTCTTTTACAGCAGTAACCAGATTAAGTTTTAGCTGGGCTTTGGCTCTGCATGATTTCACAAGATTCATGTAGTCCTACAAGAGTTTCCTGCCCCTCCTTCCACAGGTCACACACATCTCTTTTTCTCCTGTGTTTCAGCCAAGGCTCTCTGTTCAGCCAGACCCGTCTCTACTGCTGGTTCATCTTCCAGCACATGGGGACAGCCTGCTCCTGCACCTTTACAATTTACTTCTTAAAGGATGTCCTGGACTCCTTCCTTTGCCCGTCAGAACTGCCTCCCAACATGAAGAAACGCAGCCACAATAGGAAAAAGGACACAGGATGTGTTCCCAGTGTTCACCTAACTTAACCATAACAATAAATCCATAAATTGCAGTATCCCATTAATATATGAAACATACATTGTTCATTTATTAAATTTTAGTGTAATAGCTTATATTTCAACATTAAATGTGAACTATTAACAAAATGAAAAGGGAGCTGTAAAACTAAATATTGTCTTCTGTTGGCTTAACCAGGAACACAAGTGAAAAAACAGGTCTGCTTAGCAGACCTTCACAGATTTTAGTATGCAGCAAGCAAAATTATTTTTAAAAGAGACATGAAAAGAAAGGGTGTGGTATCACAAAGATTTAAAATTTAAAAACTAAATTGTACTTTGCAGTTAATAAACCATCACATATCTGCCAAGAATGCATCCCATGGCACAGTGAATTAGTCTTACTCTTGGAGGCTTTTTCTACATAAACATTAAGTTTCTCATTAAATTGCTTTTACTTTCAGAGGGATAAGAAATTAAGTTTTTTATTTTTGTGAATAGGCACTCTATAAAAGTAAATGAGAGTAAGAAATATACATAATTCTGATATTCTTGAATTCTGCTCATGCTTCATATTAAGCAACAAGGGAAGGAAATACTGCAAATACCCTTTTTACAGTCTCACTTAAAAAAAAGATAAGCAATCACTGAAGTGCATATATTAGCTAAATTGTAACAAGAAGGCTAATGAGACTGTTAAATTTTAAGTCTAATGATCTTTGTTTTCCTTTGCATTTGAGTGATTGCTTCTTCTAACGTGAGATCAAAGTCTTCACCACATACATGTATTTCCTTTCCACCTTTAAATCATTCTAAGAGCAAAATACCGAGTAATAAGCTTAAAAACCTAATTTCTTGCCCATCTAAAAACTTATTTGGAACTAATTTCTGCTGGATTTCAGGCAGAACTCAGAGCGTGAGTCTCCTGACTAAAACATGTTCAGTTTCTGAGAAAACAGTTCCTGTTTTCACTTTTTTTTACATTCTTCTCTTCTGGATTTAAGCTAAATTAATTTCGTAAGAGCTAGTTACATTTTAAGTATTTTCTGAGGTATTAAAAGATTCCTTTTCCCATTCCTAGGGGAGCAAGGATGCACAGAAACAGACCTTCCCTTATGTCCTCCTCTATACCACTTCAGAAGTCATTATGTTGAACAGAGCAGGGAAATGAAGGAAGACCTGACCGTATTAGGCAGAGTCAGCTCACCTCTCCACAACAGTTTCAGTATTTGGTGAATGTGGTCTAGGTGTGCTCACTCTACTGGAGTCCCTTTACTCCAGAAAAACCAGAATCACTGTTTTTCATACTGTGACTTGAGAAGAGAAAACAGGTAAGGAAAGAAAGCCCACAGGTTTAGATCAAGAGAAATGAGATACCTAAGAAGGTCAAGGGCATCTTCCAACTTACCAAGATCAGTGAAGAAAAATGTATTTTATCTAGCAGGTGTTCCTCTCTTTCAGCACAAAGTGAGAGCTGAAGGAAAAGGAACACTATTTCACAGGATAAATACTGTTTATGGAAGCATCTTGTAAATATATAAACAGGTTAATTATTGTTTAATAGTAGAATTTCTATTGCTTTAGAACAGTTGGAACAAACAAGACAGGAAAAAAAGAGAAGCAACTGCCCAATGCTGCACAAAATATTTCAATAAATTGATTAATTCCAGCTGCCACCATAAATGGTCACTAATATTAATTAAAAAGAACAGCTCCCCCAATCAAACAAAAACCAAACCAATTTTTCGCTTGTTTTAGACATTCTCCAAATAATCCTCATCTCCTCCATAACAAGAGAGACAATCACCACACAGAATAATTTGTTAACTACATAAGTACCACACATCTAATTACAAAACTCTTCTCAAATGAACTATATTCATTTGAAATTCTGAAAACATTTAAAAAAAACCACATTTTTCCTAGTTTTTAAAAGAAATATCATTATTTTGGGAGGAAACATTCTGCTTCTCTAAAGGAAATGTTCACATGCTACTAATCTTGTCTATCTTTCTCCCAGCTAGCATTTCTGGTCCTCTGATACAAGAAGTAAGAAGGAGTTTAGTTAGAAATTTAATTTATTTAAAAGAATGACTAAAAATAAGATCAAAATGGCCATTAAGAACAGAACTAACATAGGCTGGAATTGGAAAGAAATGTAAAAT
This sequence comes from Sterrhoptilus dennistouni, assembly GCA_013397095.1. Lineage (NCBI taxonomy): Eukaryota > Metazoa > Chordata > Aves > Passeriformes > Zosteropidae > Sterrhoptilus > Sterrhoptilus dennistouni. The sequence continues at coordinate 1,206,943 of VWZU01006789.1, forward strand.
AAATACAGCTGTTATTTTTCTGTTTTTATTAAATTTGTAATTGCAGAATTTAGACTAATAAAAGAAAACTAAAGCTGTTTTAAAAAGCAATAGAATTTAAGTAATTTCTCAAGTTATTCTTCTTGAGGAATAATGGAGTTTTTCACTTACCAATTTAGCCTCAGACTGCACTGGCTGTGGGGAGGAAGGCCCTGGGATTCCTGGGATACTAGGCACCATGGTGACAGGTCTAACAAGCTGACCAGATAAAGTATAAAAATGAAGAAAACCTGAGTATGTTATCATAATAGAGAGCATTTGACAGCACTACCCTCTGAAGCCAAAACAGCTATCAAGGTGCTTAAAACTAAGTTCTATGCTGCACTTATGCAAATCTGCTCCACTTTCAAATTAATATAGCATCATGCTTACTTACTGGAACTGCAGCAGGGACATGCACATTAGAATTTGTGATAGATGCAGGAATAGCAACAGGCATGGTTTGTCCATTAGGAAGATGTAACAGCAGAGGAAAAGGACCTGGAACTGGACTGAAAAAGGAATGAACTATATAAAAGAAAACTTATCCAGAGAAGAGAACAAGTTTACACATAATTTTAAATTGGTTTGTTTCTTTACAGGTGTAACGTAATATTTATTTGGAGATCAAAAATATGAATTTAGTGATGTGGAGAATATGGCATTATATCTCACATGTAGTGAAAGTCCAATGTTTCATGTGTAGTAAAGCACCACATTACACCAAAGCATCTCAAATTCATATATTAACTGCAGAAACAGTAACTAAAAGTAAATCAGATTTTCAAATTCTGAAAAAAAAAATGTTATATTATGATTTATGTAACTTACACTATTGGTCTGTTAGATGATGGAGCTTGGGTGATAACAGTACTAGAAGTTGGTGATGGTATTGCCTGCTGAATAATAACACTTGAGTCAGAACTTGTAAGCAGTACATTAGGGACCTGTAGCGATGCTGGACGAACTATTGTTGACGTAGGCTGTGCAGTCTGCTGCAGTGACACTTCCTGAGGAAAAATAAAGCTTCATCAGTTTGTAAAATACAATTACAGACCACTAATTTCAACTGTTAAATGAATGCATTTTGATGGAACAAATCAGAATTTCTGTAACATTATCCAAATAAAATCAGTTATATAATTAAAAAATATTCAGAAAAATCCCTCTAGAGAAATCATTTAAACTGGCAAAGTAAAACTGTTTCAACAACAGTGATTTTAGTTTTATGAAAAACCTGGCTCCATTTATGCTAAGGCTACTATTACTTCTTATTACTTCCAATTCAGTTTTGATCAGATTTTAATTTTTTTTTCCCAAGAAACCCATGGTACTACCAGCACCATCATGTTTACCCACACTCCGAATAAGGAAAATGTTTTATGGTGTCCTTATGTACATTTCAGTTTCAGTCCATTGTTCTGGATTTAAACAAGAGAAACAAGATGTTTATGGTTCAGTAAAAACAACAACAACAAAAATATTTTATTTGAGCCTTTATCTGTAGCTCTCTAACTAGAGTGATAAAAGTACTCAGAATGTTATATTCAGAGCTCTGCAAAATATATGCATATCCTGACGGAGAAAAAATTATGTGAGCACAGACATTAAACTTTCTCAGGTGCAAACAGAAAGCAGACAGAAACCCCTATAGCTCTCAGCTTAGCAATCAGGTAAAGCATATTATCAATTGAACGCTGTACCTGCATTTGCTGTTTCTGAATACCCAGAAAGGCCTTACTGAAACCAATGCCGCCCTTCTCAGGAAACCCTCGAAACTGCCAGACTTCAAATCTACCTTCAAACAGGCTTTTTTCCAAGTTATTCTTTTGACAATGGCTACTGCAATAGATGACACATAAAATCACATTCTTAAGACCAGCAAACTTTAGTTGCTCTGCTGGTAAACCATAATTCAAAGAGAACATCTCTACATCTGTGTCATACAGACTGCACTGCTTATTATTTTCTTTGAATGAAGCTTGAGTTTTGAAAATTCATCCACAAAGCTTTAAATAGTAAAGTCTGAGCTCTCTTAGCAGCCTGCTTGTCTTTTCATATATTAATGCACAAATGTGTGAGATCCTCTGAGCAATTCACAGAACTGTCAGCTTGCTGGCAAACTGTGGGCTTTACAAAAGAAAAGACTTGAGATGATGAAGTTTTCTCCCTCCAAAAGCTCAGAGGTTAGATTTGTCATCAGGGTCCACTAGTTCAGTCACGCTTTTCCCCAAGGGACCTAACAGACTATTTACAGTGAATGAGAGTTTTTGGAGAGTAACAGTGAGCTGTGTTGAGGAAAGTGAAATTGTTTTATTATCAATCAGGGGTATAATATTTGAACACCACGCTTAGCACTACAGATGAGCATTCAGTAAAAAGAAGACAACCAATGCAGAATTGTTGAAACAGAAAGGAAAAAAAAGCCCAATCATATTGTTAGGACAGGATTAAACACTTTGCAAATAAGGAATTTGGTACAACATCTTACAGATCTTATTCAAGAGTCACAGGGGAAACATAATGAGATTGAACTGCTTGACTGTGGGAAATTCAGAACACCAGCTGAATCTGTATGATAGCATGAACAAGCTGCACAATTCAGGCAACATGCAAAATCATGGTGGTTCTTACACGTAAACAGAGACTACAAGATTATATGTACACTTGATAAAGAATGGACCCTTGGAAAGACTTTCACAGAATCACAGATTGCTTGGAGCTGGAAGTGACCTTTAGAGACATTCCAGTCCATCCCTTCTGCCATGGCTAGGAACACCTTTCACTAGATCAGGCTGCTCAGAGTCCCAGCCAGCCTGACTCTGAGCACTTTGTGAACCCTGCCTAGAAGTCATTGGCATGTCAGCACCACCTCCCACCTCCGGGCAAGCAGCTGGGACTGGTCTCCCTACTGTTGCTGCAACCAGGTAACTACATACAAGTAAGCAAGTAAGTGATGGCATTCTGTCAATACTTCTTTGCTGATCATAAGAGGACCTTAATGAATGCATTTTCTAATAAATACTGACTGAAAACTGGGCCTCTCCCTTGAACACCTATCAGGCAATCTGAAATTTTGAGACAAAGTGTTCTATGGAAACCAGATTTCAGCAATAGTAAGATTAATGTATGAAATGCTGAAATAAATCTGTAAAATTCTGAAAATAGAAACCTCATGTACAATTGTTTCTGTGCTATTAAAGATAGCAATTACGCTTTGTTTACAAGATCAGAAACAATCTTCAGCCACGAAAAAAGAAGATGTTTACTCACAAGTGTGTTTATATAGCTGAAAAAGTATTTTCTACTTTCTCTATACTAACTTCTCTTTGCTACACTGAAAAATGCATGCAGGTGCCTGTTATTGCCGCAACATGGCAAAAACATAAGCTACAGATTTAAGAAGTATGGCTTTAAGGGAAACTGACATTTTATAAGCATATTAAAAAAACCCATAGGCCCAACAATCTGATGGAAGATTCTAACTGATCAGTAATGAATTGCACTAATGAAGTATAAACTTTGTCTGGAATAAAATACATTGTAAATATATTCTGCTAAAGAACAAGAAAAATAGAGTTGAATTTGCAATCATCAAATTAGGTGAAAGTGACCTTACCTTTACCTATCTTTCCTTACAGGACAGAAGTTTAAGCCCACCCAAAGGTACTAGACTTTTTAAAAAGACTTCTCCAACTCCTATAATTCCTATTCTTGAAACTAAAACCCACTGAATGGGAAATTACAGAACAGGATAGTTACTTTTAAGTGTTCTCAGATGTGCATATTTGCAAGTATTTTCTATCTAAAAGCAAATTTCATGCAATAACTTTCTAATGCCATCAAAAATACATAAAATTATTTATACGGAAATGTAGAGGGCCAGAACTAATACTGTATTTGATTATTACTGTAAGAAAACAACTGGTTTTAAAGTAATTAAATTAGGCAGTTAGCCACTTGGCAACAACTAAGCAACTCTTAAAACTCTGTGGAGGGTTGCCCTTTCAAAGTACTGTTAACAAACAACTATAATGTTTGAAAGCCCTTATTATTACTTTAAGGCCTAAAGACTTTATACACTTCTAATTATATCTCAGTCTATTCAAAGCAAAGTACTGACTCTTACTGAAGCCCAACAGAGCTCACGGAACTCTCAGTAAACTAGGAAAATAATTAAGCGTACTTTTTTTTAAGAGTCTCCCAGAAATTCTTTCCTACAAGGAAAATCAGAACTGCCTTGCACATACATTAATAGGCTGTAATCATTTTAAGGCTACAAATATATATATAAACAAAATGGTTACAGTTAATGGTTACATATAATTTACAAACAGGTATGTCCTGGAAAAATCCCTTCTTTCCTTCAGTACATCTGTAGAAGGAGAACACAAAAATCCAGCTGAGCAACACTGCTCACGTTTCTCAGCTTCTGCAGGTCAGGTTGAGCTGTACACTCCAAGCAGCACCCCCAGCCTGTCTCTGCAATCAGACATCCCAATGGCACTGAGCAGCAGCACTGCCACAAGTGACACACCGGAATCACATCATCGCTGAGACAAGTTTATAAATACTGCCGAGCTTTGAGATACAATTCCCACTTGTAATGATGCTAATGAGATACTGAACCACTACTGTATGAAGATAGTAATGTTATCTTCTGCCAAAATTAGATTACTTAGAGTAAGTATTCACATAGAAAAAAAATAACCTCTGAAATAAAGAAGACTTAAGATTTGGACTATGATTCACTTAATCCAAGCAGCTCTTTACATATATTCCTTTAAAAATGCTTTTACTATTTTTGAGACTGCATAATTGCCTTGATTGCCCATGATTACTCATCCTTGATAACCTTAAAAAAACTTAGTAAGGACAAATCTGAACTGAAACTCTTCAACTTCTGTCACACACTTAAGGTTGTTCTCACATTAGTTCCTCTGGCAGGGTAAGAGAAAGAGTTAAAACCAGAGTGGATCCAAAGAAAAACATTCTTCCCACAGGAACAGCCTGGTATGGGCACAGGTGGCACTGAGGCTGTGCAGCCTCTCTCCCACAGAGGTTTCAAGAGCAGACTGTGCAAAGCACTGAGTAACTCAGTCTGATCTCAGAAGTAACCTTGGCTTTGAGGACAAAGCTGGACCAGGAAATCCAGCAGTCCCTTCCAACCTGAATTACCTGTGACCCTAACCAGTCCTGCTAATTTCTGGGAGTAAGGCAGCTAAGCCCCTCATACACAGACTGCCCACTGAAGATGCACATAAAGATTGACTAGAACAATCTCAATGCTTTATTATGGTCTGCTCTTAATGTTTGTATTTATTGAAGAAAGACTAGAAATAATTAATTCACTAATTTTGCTTCATTTTCTGTACTTCAAGAGAACTCCGCAAGATTAAAAAACTGCAAGACATATATTGAAGTGATCATTACTATTTAAACCACTAATCTATTCTTTAAAGCTTGAGTTCTAAAACTAATTTGACTGCAATATTCTCTAGTGACAGACAATACCTCAGTCTTCTACGAGAATTCAGGCAAACTCTAAAGAAGAAAATGCCTGACATCACTTTTAAACACGCTGCTATACCTTAACGACTCTAACATTTGAAACAAAATTATCTGGTGCATGGTTTTGAAAGACTACCCATTCATCCCCATACATTTTAGTACATCCCCCGCTGTTCTACAAACAATTTTTGGTAAAACATAGGCCTAGCAAACATGCACACATGAAGAGTCGCAAACTGCAGATACTATTTAAAAGAAAAAATAAAATCAAAGAAACTAAACTTGGGTTTTTTCTGTTATGAATGATGATGCACAAACAAGAAAAAAGAGCCCTTTTAGACTTTTCAAAGATAGCATTAATCTTAAATTTGATTTCCTTTCTGGCTTTACTGGAAGCAAAGAAATAATTCTAGTGAACAAAGCTAACGGAAGAATTGAGCAAGTTACTTATACACCCACCCTTTCAACCAGCTAAGTAGTGTGGCTACCACCTTATATAATGAATTTATGGATCATCAGAAAAGTTGAAAAATAAATTCCAGAAAGAGAAAAATAAAGGTTCTGACCTTTTCATCATTGGTAGTAGACTCTGGATGAGGTAAAGGACTATCTTGATGAGTTGTCTCTACAACTGAAGGTTCTTCAATTTTATTTCTTATAATTGGTGTTGCAAGAGGAGAGAGATCTAGAGGCATCTATGAGCAACGATGTAAAAAAAATTAGTCAGTGTTTAAAAAATTAAACTGAGCAAGAAAATATAAATAACAGAAGAGAAATATCAGCCCATTACAAGACAGAGGTGCTGATGTTTGAAAGACCTTGATGCAGATGCATTACCAGTCAAGGCTATTTTACCAGCACCTACACAAACACCAATCTTCAGTAACACAAATGTCTTTCAACACCAATGTCAGACTAAATATTTTCTTCTTGAGAATTAAAAACATACCTAAAGTTTTCAATTTCCGAGGGTCATAAGAAAATTATAGCTGTGGAAGGACTGTGTTACAGTTAAAAAAACTCAGCTAAATTAAGGTATTATCCTCCTGTATATTATTGTATCTCATGCCACAAAGCACAAAATCCTAACCACATTTCCAAATTGAGGAAGTTAGTATAGACAAATTTCAAGCTTACTGCAGCTAAGAATTTTTGAAAAGGCAAATTTTACATTACTACATGGGTAAAATTCACCAGGACATCTGAAATGTCCTAAAGAAACTGAGCTACAAAAGTACTTAAAACAATACCACAGATTTGAAAGCCTATACTCGTACCTACTCTGCTATCCAAATACTTTTGAAAGAAATATCCCCAAAGATGTTTTTCCAAATACTTTTTTTTTCCCAATTAAATTCCTAGTTTTTCTGTGCAATATATTACTAACAGGAAAGACTCTAAGAAGTGGACTCTTGTATCACAAGTGACTATGAAACATTACTGAAAAAATGATCAATCCCCCAGAAAATCTCTTATGGTACATTTTTCCACACTTTGCCACGATTGTTTATGTATACAAATCATCCAGAGATATAGCAGGACTGTGCTTTTTCTTGTAACACAGAAGGTAGCTTGGAAAATAAGCATCAATTAAAGAAAGATGAAATTTTTAATATACTTTACAATACATACAACCTTCTCCAAGACAGTAGTGAACTATACAGAAAACACAGTCTTGGTAAATCAATAATCAATTTTACCATATGTCATGTTATTAAAACAGCATATAGCAACTAAAAAAGGTAAATTTATAAATCCATTATTTGATACAGCTGTGGTTACAAAGCAAGGGTAAGGCTTAGACAGGAATGAATAATAATCCATACTATTTACAAGGACCTCTCAAAATTTTTACTGAAACAAAGAAAATAAAGCTACTGATTCTGCAAAACCTATATAAATGCATATAAAACCATATTTTTAATCACTACCTATAGAAGTTAACCAAATGATCAACTAAAGACAAAAGTATTCAAAGCAGACATTAAACAATTTTTTTGATTTGCTGAAGTATTTAAATGTTTAGGTGTCTAATCAGTTATGACTGGGAAGGACTGAAATAAATAACAGTAACACTTAAATGTATGGCAAGTTCCTCACAAAAATATGAAGTTACTAAGCAGATACAGTCCCAGTTTTTCTTATATTTTAATCTGTACATTAAAACGAACTAGATCTTTATGTTGCAATCAATAATTTCTAGGCCAAAGTGTTTTCAACACATAATGATATAATCATAACCAAATTACTGAACATTTCTTTAAATTTAGTCAGTACTTAATTCTGACTATCATAATGACCGATTCTTACACTAATATCAGTATTTCAAAACTAATCAAAATGATCAGTGTAGAACTACACTATTGTTTTTCATGTGGGTTTTTCCTTCTGCTAAAACCTCTTTACTTTCCAGACTTTTTTGCTTATCCAGGACCTAATGAAATTCAGTCAAAACCAGTGTTTAACTTCAACAGATACAGACTAGTTACTTACATGATTAGGACGTGTCCCATTGCCAATGCTAACTAAGCAAAATTAATCAGGTAAACGAACCTTTGGAAGAGAAATTGTAGATTTGTATTCTCTACATACAACATATAAGCAGCTAACATGATTATTGGTACAGTTTGGAAAGCCATATATAAATCCAAAGTTTGCTTTTTCAAAGGAATTTCTGCTATAAAAAAGTAGAAGCTCTGAGGAAAAAAAAATGTTTTGAACATACTTTCTTAATGTCATCTTCAGAAGCCTTTTTAAATTCATTTTCAAAAGGACTTGCTAATTCATTGAATAAGCCTACTTCTTCACAGTTCTTCAAGAATCGAGTTGGTGTTGGTGTCTGATCTGAAAAGAAGTGTATAAAACCCCCATAATTTTATTTTTACAATACCATTTACAAATTTACTTGTGCTAAATAATTTTCAGAATACAAACAAACAGAAAGAGACGAGGAGGTGGCTGGGAACCCTGGGGCTGTGCTCTGCCCTGCATGGAGGCAGCTGGCAGGCAAACTCCACCTGCTGGAGACAAGCACCCGGAGCCTGCCAACCACCAAGCCCCTGACAATTCTGGCAGGGAACCACAGCATTTCTTTTGTGGCCACAAACCCCAGGGAGCTATTCTCAAGTCCACAGCAGAACACTTCAACGAGCAAGCAGACTCTATTTTCAAATAAAGATAAGGACTACATGAAGGCTTTTAATTAGCAAACAAAGGAGAAAAGTACACAGCTCAAAGCCAGTTTGCTTCTGCCTTTTCCTAATTTGACAACAGTAGTGATTACTTCCAAGTGCATAGAACTTCTAAAGGAAAGTGTGACTTCTGTGCACAAGATTGTATTGACTCCTATGATGCCTCTGTATCAAGCTGGAATCCCAAGACTTCTGGCATCTTTATATAAAATTCCTTTTAGTATATAAATTTGTCTTATTTCACTGTTATTATCAGGTCAAAATTAACCACGCTTGCCATGAAGTTACTTGCATTTAAAACATTCTGAAGTGGTATGATTGTGTGCACTTATTAAGCCTGGTGTCTACAACAGCTCCTACACTGGTATGTGGCTGCAAAGAGAGTCTCATGGTTTCATTTTTAAACAACTGATTATTTGAAAGGTCCCTTTTCTTGTGGTGTAATTGACAAAGAGCACACATAGAATTTTAAAATTTGTAACTGTTAGTTTAAGATCAGTATTTTTCTCATTGTAACACTTATCTGCTGATTGTAACAAATTAGCAATATACAAGGAAAAAAAAACACCAAGAAAATGTCTAAAAGTCTTTCTGAAGTTTATTTGCACTGCTCCACCACCGAAAAAAACCCAGACTGACTCTAACTTCAGCATACTTAGCACATGCTCTCTTCATTCAAAAAACTCTCAAACTTATAATGCAATCATTCATTGGTGATTACTTCTGATCCTAGACAAAAGTTGTAATTACTAAAGTTATAACATGAATTCAGAGGTAGGAATAAAGTATTTTAAATTTAAGCCAAAATGAAAACAAAAGATTTGTTCTTTCTTCTACTATCCCATTGGAAAAATAATCACTGATTCATTCTTCTAATATCACCACGATATGTAAAAGATGCTATATATTTTAAAAAGATGCTATATATTTTAAAATTTAAGAGACAAGTCGTATCAATGAAATACAGTTTAGTTACAGATCTTCTCAAGCATAGCCTTAATTAGCATGCTTTTACTGAATGCTTATATAATTTAATCAATTATTTAAGTATTGATAATTTAAAAATATCTGGATTATATATCAGATAGGAATAAAACTAACTCATAGAGAATAATCCTAGCTTCAAATTCTGACATGAATTATGTAAGAAAACACTGCCTAAGCACACACCACAGACAAGTATAGTGAATAAAATGCATCACGTTCTCTTAACATAAATCTACGCATTATGTACAGAAAATGCACAAAGCACATGCCCATTCCAGCAGGAAAGTGAACAAACTTAATAAAAGTATATACTTACCAGCCACAATGACACTGTCATTACGAGCTGGACCAAATTTCAGTGTCATCTCATGTTTATGTTTATGGACAGCCAAATGATCCTCATTGGTAAAACGCTGCAGCAGGAAGTTTTAGGAAACAGTTGTAATTGGGAGTGTGAACACAACAAATGCCATTCCACAGAAAGCAATTTTTACAACACGTAAAGCTATCATTACTACATTAAAAGACAACCCTCTAAGGCAGATATATTTTGTTCCTTGGTCAACAGTACCAAGCAGAAATATTATAAAACTCAAATGATGTTCATAGTAACTAAATATACCAAGGAAATTGCAGTGTAAGTACCTGCATTCATCAAAAGTCCAAGATAACATTTCAGACTGCTGCAGCCTCCATCAACCATCACCGAACAGTCATTTGCTCTATTAATGGATCTTAACAAAGTCTAGTAATTGATCACCACTACTTGATTATTGCATTGTGCGTATTACCACATTCATGAGAATTGATCTCCAATCACAAACTTCACTGCATTAAACAGCATAAAGATAAAATAGACTACAGCTCCTGCCCCTGACCATTTACTACATAAAACAAGGGGCAGGTTGAATAGAACAATGCCAGACAACTGAAATGCTGTGAATGAACTAAACCTACTGGCATTTTAAAAGCCTCTCAGGCTTGCTCATTTCATGCATACTTTCCCCCAAATTGGGGGTATATGCTATAAAAAAGCAGTAAGCTGACAAACTAAGTGCCATAAAACAGATACTCTTACTTTCACTATTTGTTTCTTTTCACTAATTTACTATGCATCTGTAATTGTGGATGAAGTTAAGCGTTTCAATTGACATAATATAAGAAAATCTTTCCCGAGATGCAGCTTTCCTAAAAACAACACATTTTACACAAAACATTGAAATTTTTAATTTCCTTTGCGAACATTTGAGTCCCAAATTATGTTTCTGGTTATGCCTCACTAATTTAAGTCACTCCACATATACCTTAAGGCAGATCCATGCCAAGAATCACCTCTCAGGAACTAACACTTAAACTGAATTGACCTCAGAGTATAGTAACTTAGAATGTTTCCATAAGAAGGGACACGTGCATGTAGAATTGTGAGGGAAATTAAAAATGCAGGATCACTGTAAAACAGGGTGAAACGGGCAAGGGACTATTTTTCCTTAGAACTCTATTGCCCAGAGCTCCAAATGCCCAGCTCTCCATAACTCCTGTGCCCTACCTCTGCATACAGCACAAGCCAGAAATTCCTGCATTCCATCACGCTAAGAGACCTAAGTGTATGTTTCTGTCCCCACTAAGTGCTTCCAGAGGGAAGAGGATGTTCAGAGCCTGACTTCCTCTCTTCTACAGTACAAAGCTGGCATCTGGAGAAGCCTTGCCCATTTGCTGGGACATGAACTTCTCTCTTCACCTTCCCTGGAATCATGGGCTGCTGCAGACCCATGATGTGTCTTCTGTGAGATTTAGTTACCAAAACTTCTGACAGTCTACACTGCAATGAGATTCAAATAGGATGGGGACAAACATTGTTAGGAGAAAACAGTCCTCTTCTGTTACTTTTGATGTCTCTGAATATACTAGACATCTTAGAAATAAGAAATCTTAGTCCTCTTCCACTTTAAATACAGAAAACTACATTAATATAATATTAATGCTGTCATTCATCATAAAAACTAAGTTTTCAGAAGAAAAATGAGAGGATTTTGAATTTGAAATCCAAATAAAACGAAGTACACAAATATAATGAAAAACACCTTGTTTAAGAAATCAATTCTATTTAAAGGCAGAAGCTATTATATTATTAAAAATCAGCTTATGAAAATAATTTTATACAAAGGATGCAGGGATGTCCATCTCATGCAGCAGAAATGTAAATGCACTTATTTTCAGGTTACTAATAAAGGTGTTAAGACAGTATCCTTTTAGCAACCATCTCCTAAAATACCCCATTGTATTTTTACCATTCTGCTCATGTTCACCTGTACATATATATATATACACTAATGCTATTTACTAGACTACATTAAAACCACTATAGGAATTGAAATATACTTTGTGGCATGCATATTGTTATAATCTTCCTTTACACAAAAACAGACATAAAACAAACTTATGCCATTAAATATCTGCAATCACCACAGCCATTAAAGTTAGTGACAAGCAACATCCACATTGAGCATCCCACCAACAATGAAATATTCTAGAACTTGCAGGCCACCTGACACAAATTCGTTTGTTTCTCGATTATTTTCCTAATGAAAGCAAATAAAGCAGAGCTAAGAAATGAAATTGGTTTTAGCACAGAAAAAATAATCTGTTTTTTCTTCTATGGATAGCATTTCGGATAAACATGTATATACTACAAATTCTTGCTTTTCAGCAAAACATGAATACTTTGTAGCAATTAAGGTAAGCCTCTTTTCTTAAATCCCTAAAAATACATTTCATTGTTTTACTTTTATTTGAACAATGCTAATAACTTCAGTTCAGACCATTACCTGGCCACATCCAGGGGCAGTACATAAAAAGGGTTTGTCATCACTCATATTCCACAGGTCGTTGTGCTACCTGTATTAAAATCAGAATGGAACAAATTTTACAAATAATGCAACAAATTATCAATACATCAACATCCACAGGCTACTTTAATATTCTATGGGCAAGAATTTCTGCCTTCTGACTATAGTAACATTTTAAATACCCATGATCCAAACAAGTATGGGTTTCAAACTCTGTCAGGAAGTTGAAAAAAATACACCACAGCAGTTTCTGAAGGAGCTTCTCAATCAGAAACCCACCTGTTCACATGTAACATGACTAATTGCAAAAAGTATCTGAAAACACAGTAAGAACAACTCATTCACTGAAATCAAATACATTGTAATAATGATCCAATTCTCACAGTTAAAAAGAGATCAAAAGCAGCAAACACCACCAAGCAGTCAAGGTTGTGGTGCCAGCAGATGAGGAAGAAGTGTTCATTCCTTAGCCTTTTCACAATCTTTATTTAAACCTCATCATCAGAGATAAGGTGGCACACAGCCCTTTGTGTAAACTGTTATAAATTTAATTACAAAAACATGAACTTTAGTAATGTTTTAACTACTAAATTACTGACAGGATAAAAATACTTAAGAAAGAAGTAAGATATTAATGATATTTGGTGCTGTTTTGCATACTCACCCCGCAGCAAATACACATACCTGCCAGATTTCACATATAAACTTGTTTCATGGGGCAATCTATCATATCCTCCTTTTCATGGCAATCAACTGTAACTAAAAGAAGATATTAATTACTATGCATGCTAAAAAATATAATAATGAATGATTTTGTAAAGATAAAATGTTCACTATTCACTCATGAAACACAACTGTTTTTCAAAGAAATAGTTTATTTCAATACATCCTCTAATTAGTTGTGGCATCTATGGCTTTACCCTGGAAGAAATACATTTGTCTTTAAATAAGTGTTTGTATGGAGAACTAACACTGTTAGTTCTGAACACTATTTAGATTGATAAGCAAATAAAGATGAATAAAGAAGTTTTTATGATTAAAGATCATAGGCAGAATAAATCCATCTCTTCCCCAGAGTGCTGGTCATGTAGAGTTGCAAGGATTCTCATAGTGTCTGACCATCCTAAGTATGTAACCATCCTAACCATCCATCTGGTACACATCTGGACACTAGACATATCAAGTAAGCATAAGCAAATAATTTCAGACTTATTACCTCAGAGATCTGTAGAGAACACAGTATCTGATCCTTCTGGATGTACCTGTATAGCAAAAAGCTACTGTGTATACACTTCTTTGCAAATTCCTTCAAAGAGGAGGAGATCCCAGTGTCCTCAGCAAAGAAAGAAAAACATGGCATGCAGGAGATTCTAAACTGTCACTTCTAAATATATATATTTCAAGGAATAAAGATACTGAGCCGAGATCAGAAGTCGAGAAGAAATGAATGGCTGCCAGAAACTTTATAGTCTTTGGCACTGACAGCTCAGGGAAACATTTACATCCCAAAGGAAGGATGCCAAAGCAAATCAGGGTTGAAGACTGTTCCGCTGTTCTTTGCAGAGTTCGTAACCTGTCTCAAGTTTCTGAAGGAATGAAGTATTTTTTGAACTGTTCTTACTGTGAACTTGGTACTTTCACTAACAAGAAATGTTAACAAGATCATGGGCAAGCCTGAATGCTCAAGACTAAGGCCTCAGGTAAGAAAAAAGGTCCTTATCCATGACACTATAAATCCTTACAATATGTGGAACTTCAACAGAGTTGAAGTTTAAGAGCTCTCCCACAAGTTTATTATTCTTCTTCAGCTATGCAACAATCTCATTTCTTTAAATGCAGGCTCATCTAACAGAGTTAGTCCTGTTTAGATCTCAAGAGGAATTAGTTTTATTAAACCTGTGATCATAGGGGACTGTATACTTACTTAATGGCTACACATGCCACCATATGCCAGTATGCACATATGGATACATCCTGTGAGCAGACAAATAACATCCATATCAAAAACATCTAATGGTGGAAGAAACAATTATTATTTGGGGTGTTTTTTTTTTTTAATCTAAAGCATGAAGATTTTGATTAACTGAAGTGCATGTAGGACACTTTTCCCACTCTGTTACTATATTTTGTTGTCAGTCTCAGAGATGCAGTTTCAGCCATAAAATCTATTCCTTCCATGCTGTCAGTGTTTTTTATAGGTGAGAAGATGTAAATTTTTTAGGTCCATTCATTTTCTCTTTTCAAAGAATATTACCAAAGCTCATATTTGCATGTGGAGTTCTCATCTGTTTCCATGTCTTAGTTTGTGAAGCCTGTAAATTTTGAATGCCTGATATACAAAAGAAAAGTCAATCCTCGTGAAAAAGAAAAAAGTGCTGTCCTTCTGGCAAACTTACTGGAAAAAAGGTGGAGATAAATTCATTTCCTCATCTTTGTAACATTATTTGACTGCAGGCCACATGGAATTTTGTGAGGTAATCCCTTGTAAAGAGATTCTGGATAACATCTGAGGAAAAAAAATTATGTTGAAGCACTGAAATTTTTGCATCTAAAAGAATAAAGTTCACTCGCATTCTAAGGAAGACCTTGGACATTTTAGATCTAAACAGAAACTGGATCTGACAGGATGGGAAAACAAAGGGCTCACATTCGTTAGTGCAGCCAAATTGGTAAGAACTGTATTTACCTATTACAAAGACAAATGCAAGGCTTGCACTTAGAACAAAAGTACTCCATGCAACAGTGGAGGCTGAGGAGCAAGCAACTGGCTGTCAAGCAGCTTTGGGGCACAACCTCTAACTCCTGGTGGACAACAAGCCCAACACAATTCAGCATCACGTCACTCGTAGCACTGAAAGACAAGAGGCTACTGGGATGGATTAGCAAAGGCACAGCAATGAGAGGAAGGGAAGTGATTACTGTCCTTTATCTGCACTCTAAGACTACAGCTGAAGTGCCATATCCAGAGCTGGGCCTCTCAAGACAGCGGATGAACTGGAGAGAAAACATCTGGGGCCCCATCAAAACAGTCAGGAGTCTGGACTATTACATAACAAGAGGAAACAAGGTTTGTTCAGAATGGAGGAGTGCTAAGGATCTTCTTGCTGCCTTAAATTACATAATGCCTTGATAATAGAGAAGTCAGATCCAGACTTTAGGTTGAGTATAATAAAAGGATGAGGTACAACATTCACGAGACACACCAAGAAAGTTAAGAGTTAAGGAAAATACTGGCTTAAAAAAAAAAACCCACAGTGAGAGCTTGCTGAACACTGGAACAGGTTGCCAAGTGGGGCTGTGGAATCTCAGCCTTGCAGAAATTCAAAATTTGACTGGATAAAATTCTGAGCAATTCAAGATAACTCTGAAACTTAAAAGCATACGATAAAGACGATATGGTGAGGAACAGAGGAGAACAACCACAAAGGACAATCCAAACTTGGATAATGTTCTGACACCTTTAGAAGACTCTGCATGGTCAAAAATCTGTTGCTGCTACAAAATACAGACAAACCCAATCCTTTGCCTCTTCTTTTCCTTCTGGATTGCATGTTGCCTGATAGGGATAACAGAACTAACACACAGAAGCCAAATTTTCAGAAAAAAATGTAATTGACATTCTGATTTCAAAAGGGTCCGTCTCTGTTGTATACTGATTGCTCAAAGTGAGACTACCACAGTAAGAAAGAGGAATTTAGAAAATACCTTTTCTCCTGAAAACCAAAATAGAAACTTAGATGCTGTCTTGTTAAAATATTACTCACCCAGCCAAAGCAGAAATGTAATACATGAAGTGATAACCTTGTCACTAGAGAGGAATTACAGTCACCCTGGACTGTTACCTAAGCAACAACTAACACCTTGTCCCATAGACAAAAAGACGGTTCCTGAAGGAATCCAATATGAATGTGGAACTCCAGCCTTAACTCATCTCTTCAGATAAAATGAACATTCAGTGAAATGATTTTTACTACAGTCCACTGAACTGCAACTTTCTTCCGTAAGCTTCAAACCCTACATTCCTTTCAGTAGCATAAAGAAATCCATATGCAGAATTCCAGTCAGATGGTAACAGCATCAGAGCTGAACACAAGAAAAAACCAATATAATCTTGACAGTATAATCAACTTCAGTACTAAAATCAGACTAATAATCTCACTTTTTGGTGTTTGCTCTGTACTTTCAACACAAAAGTAAAATACATTCACATCATGCCTCTTTAAACTGTAGCAAGCCTTTTATGATGTTTGGAATGTAAACTTTACAGTAAATTATATAAATAAATATGTATCTATCTTTAAAATATATATAATATGGACAACTAAAAATGAGTTTGCAAATAATTCACTAATATTTAAGGCAGTGTGCTTATTTAAAAAATAAAAATGTCTCTATAAAATGTCACATTAATATGTATCTAAATGTGCTACAAAAATAGCTTCAACAATTATCTGCGTATTTCCATAAGATTTTAATTAAACACCTTGGGTACACTTGGTGGAAACTATTACTACATAGTCTGGGGCTTGCTTCCAAAATACCTTTCAGAAGACAATATTACGAAGAATAGACGTCTACACTGACTTAAGCCATGTCTTGTTGGCTTATTTAAACTGGTAAAGATTCTTCTGTTTTCTCTTAACTGCTTACATATAGGAGCATGGAAAATATAACCGACATCTTGTTTCAAAATTTTTCTACTGAACATTAAAGCAGCTGTTTAAAATGTCTATATATATAGTCCTTGCAAAAAAACTTCTTCAAATTTGCTGAGAAAAGTAATTCTTCACACATACCTAGTAAAGACCCACCAGACTTGCAGCTAAAGCCTCTACTTTACCTGCAGAAAGCCAGGTGTGTGCGAAAAGATGTCCATGCACAGAGCTGCTCACAGGCTGTGCACTCTTACCCTGTGATCAATTACTTTAAGCACTGTAGCAATACAGAGACTGCCCTCCTGTAACATCAGGGCTGACACAAACAGCACAGAAGAAAAATGCCACAACTGAACATAGAACAGCCATGAACACACATAACACCAGAAACAAACCAAAACCATAAAGCCTTTGAAGGACAGCATTCTTCTGGCCAACATGCAAGAAGAGATGCATATTATCACAAGTGTGTCACCCTCCTAAACTGGACAGTCCACAGAGGACAATCTGTCAGTCTGCAGCTACAGCAGCAGCTGATTTATCTCCTATTGCTTACATGAGGAGCACACCCAAGCCATGCAGCTACACTGACCATTTGCATGTGGCTCCAAAGCAAGAAACATCTGTACATTCTGGTTTGAAAAAGATGAAAGTTGGACAAAAACTGCATCAGGCCACTGAGACAAGTCAGAATTAGAGTAGCCCATCAGCATTTGGTCTCCTCTGAGCCCAAACACTACAAAGTGCTTATGTTACTTTGTACCAGTGATGCATTTTCCTACGGATGTTTGCATTTCCTCAAGACCAATCATGTCTAGTCAACATTTCCTTTTATTCATTACACTGGATCTGGGATTGTGCCCCCTTTTACTGCAAGATACAAAACTTTATAGAGAATTATTAACTCTAACTAATTTTTTCTGTTGATCTCACAATAGTGTATAACTACTTTAGGTAATGTAAGACTTTACTTTAAAGCTTCAATTTATAATAGGAAACTGAAGCATAAAAGAACCAGGTCAAAATTTCTAACTTTTATCAATTTTTAAGAGTTCTACTTAGAGTACATACTTCTTCAAAGTGAACTGAACGTATTTGCCACAGTAAAGAATAACATTCTCTTAATGGTTACCTGAAAAGCTGAATTTAGTGTTTTGCTAAGCTCCTTCCAAGATGTCTTTTGATGGGGGGGAGGTAGCTATTTTTGTTTTCTAAAATTAAACACCTCACAATTAATAGATAGCTTTTTCATGCAACCAAACAAATAACAAAAATAAAAATGAACATGGTGTCTTTATACTTTCACTACTTGCATACAGCATTCACATCATAAATTTTAATCACTTCCCACATTTGAATCTATCTTTATTTCCACAATTTTCTTTACAGGTAGATTTGCAAGTTGTGATTTCAGTAAAAATCGGAAGTTAGTCAGTAGAATACACCACTTAAGAAGTGACATAAATCTGAAAAAAAGTAATCTGTATTTTAAAAAGAAGAAAACCCCATTGCTCTACTCACCTGGAGAGACTGAAGCTATATTTTCTGTTTCCTATAAAGCAAAAGAAGAAAGGTGAAACAAAACCAGTGTAATTAATACTTGACCATTACAGGGCACTTCCAGAAGTGATCTCACTGTATTGGTGCAACACTGTTGAATTTGGCATTCCTAAAGAATAAAACTGGACAAAGAAGGAAATGGAGGAAATAAAACTTGAAAAATTAAAACATTCCTCCTCATAATGAAAGTGGGAGTGGCAGAAAGTTACACTGTAGATTCTACAAGGAAACTATACGCCACAGTCCAGAATATTTAAAGTTCATAACTAGCAATGGCAGGCAAACAGGAAAACAAGAGCTCCTTCTTTACATTACGCTGCTAGCATAAGGTTCAATTTTTTACTTTTAAAAAGTCAAATGTTAGGCACTTTTGCTGACATTATTAATTAACTGCTAGTATCTGATGTCTAAAGTTAATTCCATACCTCCCACCCTTTGTCTAAATTCTATAAAGGGCAGAGCATCTGGACAAGGAGAAAAGATGATTGACTTGAAGACAAAAGAAAGGATGATTGACTTAACAAGTTCCAATCAGAACAAGACAGGCAGTTGGACAGACAGTCACATATACAGAAACAAAGCAATTAAATTCCTTCAGCTGCAGGAGTGGCTTCTTGCACAAGAAGATACATTTCTGGTAAACAGAGAGCACTAATGGCATAAAGAAAGGTCCTCAGGCCTAACACTTCCTGTTGGCTGAACATGGTGGCTTCTAATTCAACCCTCTGGGTTAAGTATTTTTCAGAGACACCCCTGATGTTTCTTTAACTTACTAAAAAATTCTGGCTGTGTGAATACGGCTCTTGTACATTAGCAAAATGTCAATGAACCTCATAAAAGAAATACAGAGGGGTTAATATTCCTCCCATCTCCTCACAATTTGCTTACAGAGATATTAGGGCTTATCAGGGAATTTCCCCAGTTCTAGGTTTTTAGTTATCAAGGTTTGAACATCTTCAACCTAACATTAGAAATCCAACCTCAATTTTCTACACTTGTTTCAACAAATTTTAAAAAAGAAGCTTAATAAAAAATTACTTGCTTTTCACATTTTCTTAGATTGTATCCCTGAAGTCTAAAATTGAATTAATTAATTAAGAATTTAATTCTAAAAGTCTTTAAATAGATCAGATATCTCACTACAGGATTCCTCTTGCTCATTAAAATAGAATGCTCTTTTCCTTTCCTGCAAGCACTTACATAAATGACCATTGGATTTACCTAGGAAGGAAACATATTGCTTGGAATACCTTGCTTAAGAGAAGTTCTTATCTGAAGCAAAGCTAATAGAAAAGTTCTCAGGCTGAACTGAAACTGACACTGAACAAAGCTGAAGACAGTACAGCATAAATGTGAAAAAAAAACCAAAACCCAACCAAACATTTATTGCATAATTATTAAATACTGACTAATAATTCTGTCGCCAACTATATCCAAAGCCTCCTTAGAGTGTATACTATATGTGAAACAAAGACAGTTCAGTTAGGCAGAACAATGGTAACCTGAAATCTATTAAATATTAAAATAAAAGTTAAAAGTATTGAACCACATTTGCTCCTTTGTAAATAGAAAATGCATAATTTTTATACAGGAACTCAAGACTGTGTTAGAAAATCATTAAGAATGCTGATACTATAAATAACTTTAAGTTTGGAAAACTTCACAGAGGTAAAAATGTGTATTTGTAAGTTTAAGTTAATTAAGAGTGGAAAAAAAAAAAGCTGATGACAGAACAGGAATTTTTAGCACTAGGCACATTCAAAATTTAATGAAACAAGAATGAAAATAATACCATAGTTCATGCTGTTCAATGTGGTCACAAAAGAAAAGCAGGATGAAAAACAAGACTATTAATAAAAGTATGTATGAGGAAATTTAAGATCTGAAAGTACTTTATATTAGATACTGCACAGTCTAGAAGTTTCTGGAAAAAGACCTACCAAACATTCTAGTATTCAAGTCAAGGTGGAAATATCAACTACATTGTGAAGAAGATCAAAAGCTCAACTACTTGATTAAGCATTAGCATGCAATGTCAGTATTGAAACATAAAATCCCAATGGATTTTTAAAAGAGCTGCTTCACTCTATGTACACATTAAGGTTTCTTATTAGTTGACAATTCTTTTGAAGGATTATATAACAACCAGCCCCTGACAAAATTACTGTTTAGTTTTTTAACAAGATGACTTGACAAGTTTGATTCTGGATTGCATAACTATAAACACTTCAGAGTTCATTCAAGTGAATGCCAAACTGGACTACAGTTTGTCCCTCTGAAATTATGTCCATTAACAGACAGCAACCTGTTTCAGTGGATGGCTGAAGAAATTCTACCTGCAACACCTGTGGAAGATCAGAACCACAAGGACTGGTCTGATCCTATCAGCTTGTGCTGAATTTAGCATCTAACCAAACCTAGCAGCCTTACGACCCAAACTTCAGAACATTTGTTTTTAGTACCTCTTATCCAGCTTTATGCTCAGGAAGAAGCGTGGATATGACATTCACTGCCATGAGTAGGATGTGTCAAAAAGAAAACAAAATCACTGTTTTAAGGGATGGTAAATAAACCACATTTCAGCCATGTCTGTGGGCACTGTTTGGAAAGTAGTGAATGATTCAGAATGTTCAGATTATTCAAATTTCTCATTTTGAGGCAAGAAAACAGGTGACAGTATCACTACTGCAAGATAAACACCTCTGGGACAAAGCAACAGAACAAAAAGCAAGTGAGGGACACAGAGTGCATGACCAGGGTATAAAAACACACTAATGGATCTCCCAAGAACAGGGATGCAAAAACGCTGTAGAATGAGCAAGACTGCAGAAGCAACATGGCAGTGCACATTTCCCCTAACTCCAAACAGGAGGTTACATCTTGACATAAAACATTCGTGCCCAAAACATCGTGCAGCTATCACTAATTGAGGGCCTGTGACATGGTTTTTTCACGTGAAAGCTTCAGAGACCTTTTATTTGACAACTCGAGAGGCATTATGCACGATAACAGGCGAAGTCAATGAGACAACTGGTTCAGGAGTTTCAGCTCCGCGGCCAGACACCGGGCAGGCCAGCACCTCCCTCTGGTGCAGAAAAGCTGCTCTTACCCCCGCCCAGCATCCCCCACACCCGGTACCCTTCTCTGCACCAGCATCGGCACGGTCCAAGTTCTCCTTCGGAGACGAAGATGGATGCAGAGCGAGGCCTCCCTGGAGCAGAGGCGAGGCGGAAAGGCGAGGCCTGGCTGCCCCCTCCTCCCGCCCTCCGCGCCGCGGGCCGGGGGCAGCTCCCGGCGATG
>VWZU01006789.1:1236926-1269476 GCA_013397095.1 Sterrhoptilus dennistouni
GTGTCCCTGTCGCTGCCGGGGCCAGTGCCGGTGTCCCTGTCGCTGCCAGGGGTCACTGCCCGTGTCCCTGTCGCTGCCGGGGCCAGTGCCGGTGTCCCTGTCGCTGCCGGGGGTCACTGCCCGTGTCCATGTCGCGGTGTCCGTGTCGCGCCCCCTCCCCTGGCGCGTCACGGCAGGGAAAGGGGGCGCGTCCGGGGACACCTGCTGGGTGCAAAAAGCCCCTACTGCTCAATTAGTCATTTCTGCACGATGGGCAGATTCACACCCAAGTAACGAAAGAATCCTTTTTAATCAAGATTAACCGAAATAGGATTATCTTCGCTGAGCTGAGCATGTGTTCCCGAGATTTCCCGTTTTAATCGCTAACATGTGCTTTGATGATTTTCGTTTAATAGCGGGATCGTTATTTTAATGGTGATTTGCAATTGTAAGTGGTATTAATGCCAACTAGTAAAGATGCTGAAAAACCGACATTGTGAGTGAAACACTGGGAAAAATTTGTTTAAGTTGTACGATTTTCATTTGATACAATATGTGCCATAAAAACAAATTCTAAACTCGTGTGCTGCAAATGCTCTCCAATGTGCCAAGTAAGGGCTGTGCGTGCTGTATTTAGGGATGGGAACAGTCTCAGGGTGGGGGCTGGGCCCCTGCAAACCTACAGGACGATTGATGTTGCTGTCACTGCTTAAACCACAGGTGCCACAAAGCTGAGACATGCTCCATATCAGCAACTTGAACATCCCCCCAACAAACATGATCAATAGCTGCTTTCAACAGCTGCATACCAATGTTCACCATAATGTTGCTTTTATACCCTACAACGCAGTGTCTTCTGATCCATAGGTACAGGGGAGGTGTACTCAGTTGTAGGTCTGAAGGTGCAGTACAATTTGAATTTTTCCAGCCTTCTGCTCCCTGCCTCAATCCAGTAGCAAGCTTGGTTTGGTTCCAGTGTGTATCCAGAGTCTTAGTAAGAGTGCAGTAAAAAGTCAGTCTATAAAGGCCAGCACAAGAGGTTATAAGCCAGTGGTTTTTTGTGTTTGTTTTTTTTCTTTTCACGGCTTACACACATTTTTGGGAACTGAGGTGCATGGACAGATCTGCAGTGTCTGCCATGTGCTTCTTCCATAGACAAGCACTAAGAAATAAGTATCAATGGCAAAATTTTTTAAAGGCTCAGCAGAACTTCTCACTCCAAAAAAAATTTCAATCCATGTGCTGTTGTGGGAATATTTTCATCACCATGAATAAAACCATAAAGCAAAAGCAAATGCTGTAGTGTTGGAATGACTTCAGTGTGACATGCTGCCGTGCAGTGACATTCAGAGTACCCCATTTCTGAAGACAGGTGCTTCACCTCAGGAAGTGCAGCAGCCAGCAGAGTGTCTGCAACAAAGAAATTCACTGCGTCATGGAAGGAAGTGCAGCAGTTAGAGACGTGCCTTCTCCTTGGGAAACTGGCAGTCTGGACCTCCAGGCATGAAACAAATCTTGCCCCAGCTCTCATGAATGGAGAACAAAGTGGAAATTACACTTTCGTGTACACACAGCACAAAGTCACATGGATTCAAAACTGCATTAAACAGAAACCCTCTTCTTTCACAATTTCCACCCCAGAATGTTTTGTAAAAAATGCATTCACAAGCCATTTGTTGTGAACAGTGTCAAAACCACTATTAAACACTGGTTTATTGTTGCTTTTAAGGCATAACATCTGATACTGTATTTTGAATCTGGCTCAGCTGTTCCTTTCAGGAGGATTTTGAAGAGCTGTTACTGATCTCTGGGGGCCAGGCTGAGTTTAATTCAAGCAGATCTTTATAAAGAAACACTTGTTAATAAATCTCGAACCATTTCCTATCCTATGGCTGACCTGCTGGTAGGTCCCCAAGGAAGGGCATCAGTGCACTTAAGACAGTTTAATCTGTAGTTGCTCATCACATTTCTGAAAGTCTTTTAGAACAGGTTCCCAGTTTTCCAATTGTCTCTGTGTCAGGACCAGTTACGCATGTGGGCAGTAGCCAAGGATGCCAGAGGAGGTTTTCTCCCCATTTTGCCTCTGGCAAGGAAGATAGAGTGCAGATGTTTGCAGTACATGGTGCCTGAAGAGCCAGTCCAGTCCTCTCCCACAGCTCCTGTGGCCTTACAATTCCCTGCTGCTGAGCCAAGTCTGTGTCAGGGCAGTAAGAACAGCAAGTGACCACTAGCTGTGGTTCCACCAGTATGGCCTTCTCCATTCCCAGAAAGGAAAGAGAAAAGGTCATCCCAAAATTTCCAAGCTTTCTAAAAACTTCTCCTGGAACCATAAAGCTTCCCCTAGTCTTTTTGTCCTTATTTTTAAAAAAGCAACATCTGTTTTACCCTCACTGCTAAGCAGCTCATTTCTTAGGTTCGCCATGCAGTGGACCAGTTCTACAGTGACATGAACTTTCGCTTTATAACCTTGAAATTAATGAAAATATCTACATGTATCAAGCTCTGAATGTTACCACACACAAATATCAGCAGAATGGATGTTGCATACAAATGGCATTTTTCTGCTGACTTCTTTGAGTGCTATCAAGCCTTACATCTATCCAGAAAGCAGGTAATAAGGCAACTGGACACAATACCCATAAACTAGAATGCCTGCCTGATAGATATGGGTTGGTTTTCCTCCAGGTACAGACAAATGATGGTAATTGCATACTAGTTCAGTTGAACAAATACAATCCTGTGCAATGCTAAATAAATTAGCATGTTCTGAGTGCTTCGCGCTGGAGGATCTGCCAGAATTCCACATTTATGATTAATAACTTATAAAAGATGGATGTCTATATCTGAATGTTCTATATTTGCTGAAGGAGAAATCTTGGCTAGTTAAGAGCAATCCCATTGTCCAAAGCCTAAATAAAATGTTCTGCTGGTAGATCGAAACCTATTCCTTCAGGTTAAATTTTATCTCCCAGCAGAGGATTATTAACTCAAAACATGTCACCCACTCACACTAGTCTTTTTTTTAAAAATCTGTTTTGAAGAGGAGATATGTCTGGAAAACCAATATATTCCAATAACTCTTAATTGTTGGAAGACCCCCAAAGGATGAAATTGGATCAAAGGCCTCCTGAGATTATCCTAATGTTTGTGAAATATTTTAAAACTTAAGGTGTATTACCTCTTGAACATCTAGATTTATGATGTACTTTGCAGGGCATTGATTGATATTGATTTACAAAGTCAGGGGTTTTCAGTGTTTTTCATAGCCTGGGCCATGTTTCAGTTCTACCTCTTCCATTCACAGCTGTGTGGTTGAATCTTCCTATTCAGGACTGAATCTTCTCATTCAGGGCTCACAGAACTGGAGCAATGGCTTGTGGAAAGAAGATATATATAGAGAGCAGAATTAATACACTCCAGAGTACTGAAACCATTTTTGCTCTGGAAAGAAGGAAACAAAGCCATTATTAGATGGCTCTGCTTTAAGTAGAAATTCTCTTGGTAGCACTCTCTTAATACCTGTTTACCTCACTGGTTATTAGTAGGTGACCAATTTTGACATAAGGAATGTTGTTTTAATTGCAGAGTTGGCTGGATCATAAGAGATGCTTTACAGGAATACAGATGATAAAGTTTTTCTCTGAAATCTAAACTCCTCCTTTAGAAGGGAAGGGAAGGGACTGTCTCTTCAGTGATCTTTGTCCCTGAGAGTACTTACCCAAGCAATTTTTTTTTCTAATTTTTTTTTTATAGTCTCAGTGGCTTCTTTCAATGGAGAGCAGGAGGCAATTAACAAAGTAGAGCTAATTTAGGGTGTAGAGCATTCTGCTCAACAGACCATTTTAACACCTGAGTCCTAGAAATGGATGACATTAGCCACAAACATCATACATACCATGTTCATACTAGGCAAGATCTGAAATGTGTGCTAATATTGTTGAGAACATTCATGCAATTTGAATGGGAAATCATGATAATATTTATTATGTAATTTTTGGATCTTTAAGATCTGCTTTAAATATCACAATGATTGTGTAAGTAGGGTCTGCTATACCATATCCTATATATGTCAAAATGGGATGTTATCAAGAGGAAAAACATTCTGCTTCAGCAGAAATTTAGCATGGAAGAGAGGCGTACTCATCTTCACCCTAGCTATTGGATTCTGGTGGCGAGTGACATCAAGGCTCCAAGGAACCTTGCCAGAAAAGACTGGTAGAGCTGCTTTCTCTCTGGATAACAATCCCCATTATCTAACATTCAGGGTCTACTGATTACTTTTATGAATCTGTAGAACAGTATAAACATTAAAAATACACCCAGCCTATTGTAAAATCCAGAGTGTCGCAAGGTGGAAGACAATCCTGTACTTTTAAAATTAATTTTATATGTCAGCAAAAATTTTAATTTGTCCATAAAATTATGATTCCCTATTTTAATGTAACTTCTATTTGTATTTCATAAAATCGTAGAGTTTTTAAAGTTGGAAAAGACCTCAGAAATTATTGAGTCCAACCATTAACCTTTGCAATGTAGCTTAAAGTGGAAGGAAATGTCAGGTTCATGAATAGTTTCACTTTATGGTTCTCATCTCTTACACTGTGTGTGTCAGGATTGCCACATTCAGGGTGAACTCCCATGTGTTTAAAAATTATTATTATGTATCTGCCCAATCTTTTCCTGAAAACTGAATTTTGAGGAAAAGGTGTAATAAAACAATCCACTGATGTTTAATCAAAGTAATTTTTATAAAAGCACAGAAGATTCAGAACATTTAGAATGAATATAACTCTTCATGTATTACTTTAGAACATAAACTCCTTTAACTAAGTTTTCTTACTCAGATGACTCACAATATTCCTCAAGGCTGTGTTGCAAACAACAGCCCATACCTGAAACAGTCAGTCAGTTCAAATGGTCACGTGAGATAACACACACATGGATTCCTAGGCTGCAAAATATCACTGAATTAAATGAAAATAAATTCAGCAGTGCTTTTTATGCTACTAACAGTACTAAACACCTTTTGAACAGAAAACAAATTTCAGCTGTAATCTGACTATTGGCTGCACTGGTTAGAGCACAAAATCAGCAATCCAATTTTAACACCTTATAATACACAGCACAGACAGCCAAGACTTTGCATAAATCAGAGCCAAATTTTTTTCAGAAGTTTTTCAGAAGTTTTTTTCCATAAATTTCCATAGCTGAAGTTGAAGAAATCCAAAATGGAGGAATGTTTTCTTAGTGGGCTCTTCTGGAAGTACAGGCTTTTTGTGCAGGGAAAATTGCAGCAGCAGATTCTTAGTTTTCAAACATAAATAACTAAGCATTTTTTCTTAGATTTGTTATTTTTCCTGTTTCCCAGAATTATATAAATGATCCTAGGCAGGTCTGTTTGGGTAATACATTTTGGCCGCTCATAATCTGAAAAGAGAAATAGGAAATGTAGCTGTTCAGTGCTCAGAAAAAACCCACTGGAATTAGTAAATCTTGTTTGGAGACTAAACTAATGTTTTGGATAACTGATCTGTTATGTGTTTGGATAACAGATCTTTACATCTGTTAAACATGTAAAGAGCAAAAGCAGGGTACACAGGACTGTGGCAGAAGGATTTTGCCTTCCTCCACCTTCTTCACAGAGGCTCTACTTCAGTTGGTGATCCCTGGTAGGAGAGGAGATGGGACTACAGCTCATTAATACATGCAAAATTCATCTGCTTAATTGCAAATGACACACCTCCCAGCTGAGTTTAGGTTCTCATACCCCTGCAAATTTCTTTGGGCTCACAGCCTGGAAGGCAGTCTACAAATGAACAATATTCATTATCATCTGAAAGCTTTTCAGTCGGAAGCACTTAGGAGAAAACCTGTGGAATCCTTTTGACTCCAGTGCACAGGTTCTGCCCTCTAGGACCTGGTGCCAGTCTGATTCCAGAGAAAAAGTTGGTCTAATTCAGCTGCCTACTGTCATGCTTTGTATGGCTCAGATGAGCTATTTTTAAATA
The DNA here is from genome assembly GCA_013397095.1 of Sterrhoptilus dennistouni. Lineage (NCBI taxonomy): Eukaryota > Metazoa > Chordata > Aves > Passeriformes > Zosteropidae > Sterrhoptilus > Sterrhoptilus dennistouni. Next base: position 1,242,914 of record VWZU01006789.1, read on the forward strand.
ACTATAATTGATTTTGCTCCTAGTTACAAAAGAGATCATATATTCTCACGTTTCGTACCTAAAGTAGAGAAATCCTGGACAGCCTGACATTTCTAAATACTTGGAAAGGACTCTGTCCCTAATACTCAGACTCAATGAACATCCTGGTTCTCTGGCATGCCTGTATTCATTCCCATCTGTTGTGCTGGCATTTTTCCCACTCAGAATTATCTATGCCAATTTCAACAGGGCATAGGTGCTAACCAAACATGGTTTTGGAGGGACAGCTTTCATAACACAGCAAGTGCCATCTCTCTTGCCAGGAGATCCTGCTGTTTGCAAATAATTCCAGCTTAAAGCCACATGCCTCATTACATGGGATCACATCTGTAGATGCTTGTGAGTATTATTAAAAAAAAAAAATCAACAAATGTCTACTGTATTTTTCTTACAGTTTGGCTCAGTGCTTGGAATTTTGCATGTGGAGAATGAATGTTCTGCACCTTGTTCACAGGAGTGAGCCATGGGCTGTTATATACTCTGAGCAGCCTGAACAGCTTACTGCATCAAAGCTGCAACGACAAACTGCAGAAGTTTACCAGAGCTGTGCTGCTTTTTTCAGGAGCCTTTTCACTGCTTTGTGTCTGCAGTATATTCTGAGGAGAGAATGATAGAGCATTGCCTTTGCACCACAGCTTTTTCCTTTTTAGGTTCTCAACAGATTTTTTTGTAAGGCATATTCTGCCCCCACCCATTTGTAAAATGGCACATATGTACAACAACATTCATACTACTTATTGAAGTTACTAGTCTATATAATACGCTATATAAGATACATTATATTATATTGATATACATATCATAATAGTATCATATTAATATTTGTGTCTTGACTCCTGTTTTGCCCCCTGAACAGATTACTTGTGTTAGCAGAATTACACTGTACTGCATAAAGGTTAGAAATACCTTAGGAAAGAGCAAAACCTCTTTATAAGCCTCAACTAAACAGCCCACTGTGCTCAAATTTTAAAATATAACTTTGCAGTTAAGAAAAGGAATATTTTGCCCAGCATATATCTCAGAAAACACTGTTTGGAAGAAAATAAGATTTAGGGTACATAATTTCCAGCCATGTGTTTCCAGTCATAATTTCTGACTCTTAGATATTCCATTGTGCAGCCAGGTTCTGTGGAAAATAATCTGAAAAATGCAACTCCCCTTGACACCCATAGTGTTTTGGCTGAATAGCACTAGGAAGACCTTGGTTCACGTGTTGTGCATAGAAATGTATTTCTGCAAATCAGGAAAGGTATTTTCAGTTTCTCTTTACTAGAGAAAACCACCCAAGGCTGGTTTTAGTTGTATTTTACCTCATCCTAAAAAATGTTGAAACTAAGAATTGCAGAAGAGTCAAACACTTTTAGAGTCCTAGCATTTCAAGGATGCAGAGTGACAGGTAGACACATGAGTATATTGAAAAATTCTGGTGGGAATCAAGGTCTAAAATAACCAAACATTTCTACTGACTGTACATTTCAGAGTAGTAATGTGTACATTTCTGATAATTTTGTTGTTTAGCACGTTTATGAAATTTGGTACAGTTGACAAGATTTCATAGGTTTTGAAGCATACTTAATGTGCTTTTCCTATGCTATTGATAACTTCAAGATTCTGTATTGAGCTCAAGAAACAAAAAATAAGCCTCATTTCATAGAACATTACTTATCAATTGTAAATAAGCTTTGTGTCCTCTCACCTGTCTTCTGTCCTTAGTCTTTTTAGCAGCTAACCTGACCTTGTGGGCTGTCAGGGCTGATTTGTTTTCCATACCGCTTGGACTCAGAGATACTTCGTTTTTCTTTTTCTTATCTTCTCTAAAGATAAGTGGAGATAAGTCTCCTAAAAGTGCTCTTTCATAATAATTGTATACCTGAGAAAACACCCTCAGGTAAGTGGCAGGTGTATGTTTTTAGTGCCAGGGAATGAAAAACTTCAAGGCATATATGCTTGAGAGAACAGGGGTTTTCCAACCCAGTAGCTCATGAGGAGTGGAGTAGAACCTTCTCCACACAGTCAGACCAGGAGCTACCTCGTGGGAGGACTGTTGCACTTTTGGGTGAGTTGTATTTTGATTGTTTCTTACCAGCCATAACAGCAAAATTATAAGGCTGCTGGGTCAGTCTCAGCTCTGACATGTTGCAGTGAACAGCCAGTCCATTATCTCTCTGTACAAACCCCAAATCTTTCCCCTAAGATAATGAACTCAGATGTGGTACACTTGTGAGGGAATACCTGCCAGCAGCACTGCCAGGGCACACAGCTGGGTAGCTGTAGAAAATGACTGGTGCGTGTCTAGGCAGTTTGGAAGCTTTGGCTCATGGAAACTCTCTAGAGCAACAATAATTGAAGATATCTGATTTAAAAACATGTCTGAATTGCTCCAATTCATGGCTGGACTGTGTTTTTAATGCCTCTGAAATGACTAATAGTGTGTATAAATAGTGACATCCAGTGTTCAGTTAGATCAACCACAGGTCTGTGTTCTATGAAGCCTTTCAATTAAAAGATTTATTACAGACGCTATTTAAAATGCCTATGTAAAGATAGTAGATAACCTGCCAACTGCAACAAACCTCCATAATAAAAGTTTCCTTCCTGGCTTATTGGGGAACAAGAATGGTGTGGCTCTTGTATAATCCTTTAACTTGCTTTTTTTATGACAGCAAGTGTCTGATTATTCCCAGGTGGTTTTGATTTCTTCTTTCTCTGCTTCTGTTGCTGTGAATGTGGCCATTAGGGCAGCAGTCATAAAGGATGTGTTCACCACTTCCTTCTCTGTCTGTCTCTTAACAGAGCCACAACTCCACCATCTTCTATCCACATTAATTCCCTGAGGTATCCACACAGTATTTGTGTTGACTGCCTTAATTTTCATCTTCTCTAATCATTCCCTGCCAGATGGCAGTTAAAGTTTAATGGTCCCTGTAAAAATAGTTCCCTTTCTTCTTTTAATCAGTCATGTGTGATTGCTTAGCTAACTGTTAGATGTTCAGAAAGCACGAAGGGACCACCAACACAATTACTTCAAAATACACATCCGTATTGTGATTTCAGTGTTACGTAAAAGTGAAGGGTTATAGTGTAACCAAGATTCCTGGAAATCAGTATGGGCTACTTGACCTTACATTTTCTTTGTTTCTTTAGATTTATTATAAAGATTAAACTAACAATTTGTGACATTCCCTATAATCAAAGGTAGATTACTTTTAGCATTTTCTAGGCTCAAATGTGTTTTCTGTGCTAGAAGGCCTATCAGTATTATGCGTTTAGGGATGAATTGAGCAATACACTTAAGGATGTGCTTAGCTTTAAGTACATGTCTATGGCTACTGGTAGATAATAGCGCCCTGAGCAAGGTACTTTGACATATGCTTAGACCCCATAGCAATTCAAATGAAATAATTTACCTTCTCGAATTTTTAAGAGTGTGTATATAATGACACAGAATCTGAAATTCTCCAGTATGTGTTTACTTGATTGAAGCTTATTAAAGGTTTTTGCTGAACTGAGAATTTAATTCAATTGCATATTCATGCTATGCCTAAGTAGCAAATCATTTCAGAGGCAAATAGTTTAAGCTATATCAGACACCTATGGAGTGAGCAGGTACAAATTATACCCCTGAGGAATATGGACAGCTTGGGAAAGTGATGAGCTAGGAACCTAATCCAGCTCAGAGTACTTCCAGAGAAAGGGGTGCTGTGGAATTAAATGGGGACTGGATCAAGCTCTGAATGCCTTGCCTAGAGCAATATAGGAAATATAGGGCAGAGTCCCTAACACAACCCAGATCTGTTTCAAATTAGACTTCTTTTGTATCTAACATCTGTGTGTGCTGCAACGGGGTGTGTCATCACAGCCTGCACAGGCCAGCTTCTAGATTAAAGCTTGCATGACAACTCCTACACACTGCAGGAATCACACCCACTTACACATCCCAATAAGATGAGATTTAGCACAAGTGCAGACCCTCCTACATTCTCCTCCCTAGTAGAAGGCTGAGAAAACAGGGATTCTTGTACTTTCCTTGAAAGCATATTTTAACAACCATCTCCAGAAGAAGTTTTCAGATACGACAACATCCACTACAACAGTACTCTGAAGCTTCTGATCATTTAGTGCTTTTTGATTTTGCCATCAATGCCAGGGAGCGGGACAAAGGGAATTTCTACAACTCCAATGTTCCGCATTATGCCTTAATTAGCAATAAGCAATTTGTTTCTAATGTAATAGAAATCTTGACCCAAAGGAAAAAGTCTTTGTCCTCCATCTAGTTATTTTTCCTCAGTTTCTACATGCAGGGTTTTTTTTGTTTTTTTTTGTAAGATTTAGGCCTGAGGACAGAGACATGGACGGGACAGTTTGCATTATGATAACCAGATTACCTCATTGAGATCAGAGCCTCAGGGTACTGAATTCTGGCAAAAACATAGTAAAAGTCAATCCCTGTGCAAAAGAACATGAAATCTAAATACTCAAGTTCTTAATTAACTTTGGGATGGAGAGGTTGATTTGTCCTGTGTCAGACTGTGGCCTGCCAATGACTCACTCTTCATCTCTTGTGCTTTAGCCAATAACCTTAAACCCAGCAGCAGCCTTCTTCTCTACTTATAATTAATTAAAAGCAGAGCCCAGATTTGTTAATTTTGGTATGTCAGGGTTGTAAAATCTGTCAGATGTGGAAGAGTGGACATACCTTTATCTTTCTTTCCCATAGTTTCCTCTTCTGTTTCCATATCAGAGAAACACACACTGGTTCTTTCCTTGGTTGGCTAAATATTACAAACATAAACAAGCCAAGCAGAGCTTGCTGAGCAGATGATGGCTACTAGCAGGTGTCACAGTGAAGGCATTCCCCTGTGGACACAACCCATCATGGTTGGGCTGATGCCCGGTTCATAGGAGGGAACATGAATCTTCCAAATGGAAAGGGAGATAAATTGCATCTAAACACTCTAATGATGATAATGCAGAGAGACAGATGTGGTAACTGAGTGTTTGAATCCCTCCATACGCTCTTTACTTCTGTTATACTATCACATCATATACTACTGGCTAATATAAGCCAGATGCACAACCAGAATGTTGTTTGAGTTTATATTCTTGACATCTCCAGATCTGTACATCTTATAGATAGGAACATTTTTCCCTGGCAAATTCACACAAAGGTCATTTTTATGAGCTCATTTAAGAGTGAATTGGAAAGCACTCACTGGTGTTTGTTTCAGCTGCACCACTTCCGTTAAAGAATTCTTATTATAAAAATCAAGGCAAGCACAGCTCAGAGATCTGGATTCTGGGCAAGGAATTTTGTTTCCTTGTCCCTTGTGAGGCCACTCACACCTTTGCAAAGAGGGTGCCATTTAAAGGCTTGTAATTCAGAAGTGGTTTGGATCAGCCTTACGTAAATGTAAACTATATAATGATTTCCCAAGGTGAAAGGCAGCAGAGGAGGAGACAGAGCTCTGCCAAGTGAGGTGAAGTGTGCAGAATACGCAGCAACCACACAGAACATTTATACACCTGGTACAGTACATGCCAGTTGTTAAGGCAGGAAGCCAAATGTAATGAGCACTGTGAGAATTACCAAGAGCTCCTTTTTGGCCCAGGTTCTTGCTTGTAATTGAAGTGCTATCCTCTACTGATCCTTCAGGTAGCATTGGAGTGATTTTATCTGGGCTTCAAGGGAGAATCAATCCCTACAGAGTAAAAGAAACTTCCTTTACATTATAGCTCTGTGCTAGAAGCAAGCTATGGAAGTGACTCATGAGTATTCTTAACAGTTTTCACAGAAAGTGAAATTCCTAAGTGAGATTTTGATTTTAATTTTGAAAATTATTTTTATGTGTGCTCCAAGATGACTAGAAAACTGTATGTATGTTTACATATTTATGTTATTAGAACATACAATGAAATGTGCATTAAAGTGTCTTTGTTGCATTCGTTAGAAAATATAATAAAAATATTTCTGCACAGTATTAGGAAAAAACAAATAAAATAATAGCCATCCAAGAGTATTCTCCCTTAGTCTGTACTCACCATGAATTTTAACAATAGGCTATTTATTTTTCTTTAACTGGGTTCTAATGTATTCACAGACAAGGAGTGGTTATAAGACAGTGTAATCTTATTCCTGGATAACAGGTTTTAGCATTTATATATCCTAGTGAGTTCCTTCTCTACAATATTGAATTTCAAGGAATTGGTGGCTAGTCTGTTATGTTGAAAATTTCTTTCTGACTTCAGTAGCCAGCCTTGAAATATTTTTTAACGGATAATCTATACCTGAGAAAATAGAGTAAAAAATCAAAGACTGACTTAGCAATTTCATTGAAGTGCATGTAGTAGTCAGTTGGCTTTCCTTGCCTTCCACACTCTTCATATGTTTTTACTTCAGTTACTATCTGTTTAGGACAAACAGTTCCTTTTGCTTTTGTAAGGAGATCTGGGACAATTGTGTGGTTCCTACAAAATCAAATTTATTTTTTATTCTATTCATTTTGTAGTATGGGACATCTGAGTTCATCTGACACATCCTTCAGAAATATCCATTTGGGAAAAGCATTCAGAGACTTTTAAAGATAGAGTAGTAAACCTGGGAAGCACTGAGTGTTTAACTAAAAATCAGAAATAAAAGAAAAAAAATTATTGGAGCTGCAGAGAATCTGAAGGCTTACAAAAAACAATAATGCAAAAAATTGTTTGATGAGAGTTCTTTTTTGTTGTTGTTTGTTTGGGTTTTGTTTGTTTGTTTTCTCTTGGAAGTTCAGTGATGGACTATAATGAAGAAGAGGAACTATTAAATTAGTTTGAAACTGAAAATTAAAAAAAACAGTAGACTTTTCTGCAAATAGGAAACAGTGGAAACCCCCTGTGATTCAATCATTGAAAACCAGATTGGGAAAAGCACTACACTTGATTGCACAGCTGCAAGGATGAAGAAACTGGCCTCTCTGTTTGCTACTGCTGAATTTGGTCTAGGAAGACACATGCTTACTTACTAAGTAACATTAAATACACTATTTCTATTACAGTTTTCAAAATCAAATTGTGAAAAAGACCTTCTTTGGCTGTCTGTAACTGCTGAAGAGCATCACAGTTCATTTCTCTGTTTATCAGCAAGGCATCCTTTGAATCACACAAAACAAGTTGACTGGTAGGATGAAAAACCAAAACAGCACAAACAAGAAAAAGGAGATAATACAAAATTATACTTTAGCTATTAGTGGAAGTAGACTGACAAGTCTAATATAAAAGAATCTTCCATATTACCTAATACCTTTATATCTTTTGGTAAGAGATAGTTTAACAGGACATTTACATCTGATTTAACGCAGAAGGCTTTTTTGAGAAACAGAAACTCAAATTATAGCTGAGAGAACTTCAGCAAAGAAAATTCATCTCTCTCAGAAGAAACAATGTAAAGAAAAATTAGTAGCTGTATAATGTATCGCTGCTTCAGAGTACCTAAGTGGAAGTTAGGCTGGTGTATTAAACTGGCGGCTTATCCTCTTGGAATATATTGTATCCACCTAAATCATGAGGAAAGCACAAGAACATTAAAGAACTGCTTTTGCACCTGTTATATTATGCTTTGCATTTTTTATGCTTAGCAGAAGCTGTTGGTGTTTAAAAATCTTCACCAAATGTATCCATGCAGCATGGAAAGAGATGAAGTCGTTAAACTGCGTATCGTACAACAGAATCATCTTGCATTTAATGACTAGATTTCTAAAGCAGTTACTAAATTTGGACCAAGTGCTGGCCTAGGGGGAAGCCAAGTTTTTCTTCATTTTGAGACATTAGTCTCCATGGTGTGCAGTAAGAGTGCTGCTGCTGACATAGGCAGCCCCCAGCACACAGGGTGTGTGAGCACAGCCAGGCATGGCGTGTGTAGGGAGACTTGTCATGATGCAGCAGGTACAGGTGGTGGCTTCCCCTGCCCAGCAGGAGCCCAGCAGCCCTGCCAAGGCAAGCTAACCTTTCTGCAGGGGGTGGAAAGAGCCAGCCTTCCCTTTTCAATTGAATGCAACTATTTTTCTTTCACAGAGTCTTCATCCTTGAATTTTTCTCTCATTTTTCCTTTGTGTTCCCATGATAACTTGACACAGAGTAAACATAAAATCTGTTTTTAACTCCAGACAGGCATTTGGTAAAGGCATAATGATAATGAGACACTGGAAGTTTGGAAAAAAGTAAACAGCAGTCATAGCAGAATGTGTTAAAGAAATTGGCTCATCTAATCTAAAATAGTAAAATGACTGAGATCCAGGGCTGAATTATTCCCAGAAGTAATACCATGACTTCACTCAGGAAGCATTACTCAGTAGGATTACAGCTGGAACATTTTCAACCTTAAGCATTCATCTTCAGAAACATCATTCTTGGAGTGCAAAATAGCCTGTAATTCCCATTCCTAGAATAGGTTCTCTGTTAATAACTCACATTTCTGCATATCATAAACTCCAATATACTTGTGAGTCATTCTGCTGTTTAAGAACTGTGTAAAATACTATTTTTATGTCTGTAAGGGTTAAGAGTCCAAGGAATTAAGCTTTCATTGAAATATGGAATTTTTCTACACACACTTGAAAATCCTGTCTCCAATATCAAAATATTTCACTTTTTTTTTCTTTACAGAAGAATATTCCATGTGGTTATTTATGCCCTCCCTGTAAGACGTGATAACCTAAATCCAGACATACAAGATAAGGTGGTCTCCTACCCTGAAGTGGACTGTTAAGTGTGGTGAGAAAAAGAAGTTGTTTTTATTTACTTATTTACAAAAAATAAAAATACCCAGAAAATTTGCACTAACTGAAGCATGTAAATTTGCATGAGCTTTGGGGAGCTTTTTCTCTTTTGAACATGCTATGGAAATTTCTTGCCTGGTGAGATAAAATAATGGAGTGAGAAAAATACAAACTCTGCCTAGCAGGAATTGCAGTAAAGGAGTGTCTTAGTCCAGAGTGCACTAGAAAAAACATCATGTTAATAGGATCCTGACCTTCTTTCTATTTCACAAGAAATTAAACTGAGCAAGAGTGCTCTTTATTCCACTCACAAATACTGTGTAGAAAACCAACAGTCCTTAAGCTTTTATTTTTCTTTAAAACTGATATGGGGGTGGTGGTCTTGCATAAATATTTTCATCTGGAACAAGATGTTGAGTAATGTTCATTATACTTAATTTTTAATCTCATTTGAAATTAGTTTTTTTCCTTGAATGTCTGTCATTCTTCTATGATTGTGAAAATGTGGTGCTTCCTTTGTATGATCCCTTGGATGCCGACACAGAAACATGCATTGGAATTAGGTTAAAGTAACTGATTCCTATAAGAGACTTAGTAAAGAAACTGGAACCATCTGTAGTTTTCATTGCATTCCTCTCAAAGATGCTGTTGCTGCCACTGGTGGTGGTTTTTTGTGCTGGACAGCCAATGTCAGAATTATGAGTAATTGGAAAGCTTTTCTGTATTTATCATAAAACTGTATTTTAATGTTAGTAGCTCAGATCACTAAACTAAGCCTGGCTCTTTTTGTATCTGCATGTAAATGTATAAACAGCAGTCCTATTATCATGTCACTGCTTCCAAGCGTACCCTCACAGACAAAAATATCTCTTGAGGTGAAAGTAATTAGTTATGTAGATCTCCCTATTATATCAGCCCAAAAAGCTCATCTTAAATAGAGACTATTGGCTGAGTTGAAATATTTCTGCAGTATGCACTGATGTGATACAAACAAACCTATTTTGCTAAGGTGCCTTAAGTAGACTTGGATCTTTATTTTTTGCTGTGCTATTATATTTCCTTGAAAGCTCCCTTATTCATAAAAATAAAAAGTAAGAGGTGTGACGCATTTTCTTGTGACTTAAAGGCATTTGGTTGTTGGTGTTTATGTCCTTCAGTTTAAGGAATAATGAGTGGGAAATATAAATGCCTTGTGTCTGGATGATGAACACTTGCATTGCCATGTGCTTTCCTGCTTGTGTGAAGGCACAAGCTGTGTGCTAAACACTAACATCAGGCTCAGAGTCTCTTACAACTTCTGTAGCAGTGAGTGAAAGTTTGATACACAGATTAAATTCTAAAATAATATGACATTGCATCCATTTGCTTTGGATGAAAATTTTAGTTGAAAGTATTATCAATTTACTGTAATTCAGTCCTTTAGCCCTTTACCATGTTCATATTATGAAAATAAGAATACTTTTCATACACACGGTGTTAAACAAAGATTTAATAGGAGGTGTGGAATGGTTTGTCTGGGAAATCATGTGAATACTATGCACATACATCTCCTGAGTAAGCTGCTTAATGTTTCAGTTATTGTACTTCTTGACAATTTCTGTTTGCAACAGGATATTTGCCATACATTCACAGAGTTTTGGGCAGAATCCATTCCGGATGCTAGCTTGGATCTTGATTTTTATCTTATAACTGCTTCAAAATGAGAATTTTTTTACATGAGATAGTTCAGCGCCTTATAAAAAGAATCATGGTTGAAAATACACGAAATTGCAGTAGGTATGCCACACAGAACATGTCAGATAAAAAAAGCTCAGTTTTACACAGAAATTGTGGATATTAGCTAATTTACACATATAAACCATGAATATTTTATTTCGTATTCTGGAACAGTTACATTTTGGAACTGATTGTAATTTCGTCTTTCACCACCAGCAGAGGGAGCAGCAGTAACTGAGCTGCAAAAACCGTGGGGGTTTAATCCACTCCATCAGCCAAATTCCCTCTGCAAACGCTCTGAAAATAGTGCTATCAGCAGGAACCAAGGAAAAATGTCTGAGCATAGGAGTGATCCTCGAATACGTTTAAATAATCTCTTTTTGTTCAAAATAAACTCTTGTGTACCTCCCAATTAAAAGAGTAGCATCACATATACAGCTTTGTGAAAAATACATGGCATACGAGTAGTATTTGGAATAACATCAGAGACCTGAGTTACACAGACCATGTTTAAGCTAAAATCATGCTTCAAAAATGTTTAATAAACTCTGTTTCTGATTTTGCAACTTAAACCTCAGTTCTGTGGGAAGACACATTTCAAATATGAAGACTATATGAAATATGAAATTTCAAATATGAAGTTACTCAAAACCTAAGATTTTGGAAGAAGCTGGAATGCATTTCAAAAGCATCAGTTATTGCAGTTTACTTTCAGACAGTGTTTAAAAGTGTCAGAATCATTAAATCAGTCCTCAACAGACATTTTAGCATTTTCATGCAACCAATCTAGCAAAAAGATGGAATTTCACAGCTGTTAAAAAACATGTAAGAGAAGATTGTATTTAAAGCAGTGTAGCCCATCTCCAAAGCTCTAGGTTTGAACACTTCTGTTAGGGGAAAGTAGTAGAGAGACCCTCTGTTACACAACTCCTAACTGAGCCCTAATACTCCAGTGAATATTTTAGTTGGCTTTGACATTTTACCCATTTCAGTAATCATCTTCACCAAATGTGAACACCTATACTTTTATCACTTAAGCTTATTCTCCTACATTTTCTCAAAACAGCAAAAGCATTTAATAGCAAGGAATTTCAGAGTTAAGCCAATGTATATGTCCCACAAACATCATCCTAACAAAGACATTGTAGACTAGATTACAACACTGTGCACATGAAACTCTGTTTTCCTTCAACCTTATCAGCACCTCTAATGGAAGATATTCTGACTACAAACCTGATGTGCTTATAAACACAGCCAAGACAAATCCAGCGGCTCAGTCCTTGTCCAGGACCATGTCAGTTCAGCTCATCCCAAAACCAGCTGTCTAAAACTGAAGGCTTAGCTATCATCATCAGCCGGACTTTTATTACATTGTTTCTGATGAATGTAAAGCACTGATAATATTGGGGGAAATGGTAGTTACAGAGACTTCGAATTACAGGCAGAGAAAAGATCATGGGTTTTGCTGGTGGTCCTGCAGGAAGAGAACTGAGGGATGTCAGAGTTTCTCTGGGTTCTCCGTCACTGGCATCACTTGCCTAGCTATAGGAGACAGTGCCTAAGGAAGCACTACTGCAGGTTGCTCTCAGCCTATCTAACCTGCTAAGGGTCTGGTTAGAATGCCTGGCAGGTGGGAGGTGGACACATGCTATCTGACATGTTCATGGTGTTGTGTAAGTAAATTATACTTAGTCCACAAAGTTTCATTTATCCACTTTCAGCTTCCTGACATGTCACTGTCACTCTGGAGTCTCTTCTTAACTATTGGTGTCAAGAATATGAAAAAATTAAATCTTCTTACCTTGGGAGGCTTTACAATAATGACACACCACTCTTCAGAATCCAGATCAGCATGGTCCTCCCAAGTTATTTGGTTGAGGGCTGGGCATTGACCATAGATTTTTTTTTTAATGCCTGCAAAGAAAGAAATTTCATATTTTTCCTGACCAAAAGTATCTCTGATAATGGTCAGCATTGCTGTGTCCAAGCAGCTTATTCAGTGGGCTAAACAAAAGTCAGAAGGCTTTATTTGTTGTTAAACAAATATAATTTTAGCCACTTTGAAGAAAGGGCAGAGGATGGATTACAAGTGTAACTGTATAATTTCTTCTGTTTATCACACAATACAACAGTGCAGTTTGGTTTGCAGCATGTGATATTATTAATTTATATGTATTCATATTAATAACTAATATTAAAATCACTGTAATTAATTTTTGCCATTGGATTCCATAAAAGTGAATTTAAAGCACAGTTTCACTGTATATTTAACAAAATCTATTTATAAATTTTTGTTAAATGTGATTACTCTTGAATTTTTAAAATAATTTTTATAATTTGCCAGCATTGTCTACCATGTAGGAAAAGAACCAACAATTTCAGAATTCAGAAGGATGAGGAACACTATTAACAGTAATAATATTAAGTCAGTAATTGAAGTTCTGTGTATCTCTTTCATACAGCTCTAGTCACTGGATATTAATGAATTACACAGTATTTACTAATGAAAGTAAAATGGGTCTAATTTGATGGATCTATAAGCTATTTTTGTCTGCATCTGATAAAGGTGTCTATTTATCTTTAAAAAATATTACTTTACAATGTTGCTTTCTGATCACTGCGTGTGTCACTACTTAAATCAGAAACATTTTTTGCCACTAATACTGAAGGCTAAAGTTTCCTCATGCTTTAAGTGCATACATATTCATCCACAACATGACTGCTTACTTACCTATAGCTTAACTTGCCCAAGTATGCAGAAATCTGCTGCAATGTTTTCATTGAAAATGACAAATATGCAATGATACCGTAGGCTGTCTGGTTTCAGTTGTGATCCATAAGTGTATGTGTCATTTAACTACCAATAAAATATGACAGGCATATACAGTTCTGTCTGAGCAGGAAAGGAAATTTTATTGCTCAGGTTTTAGTTACACATGCCTTACATAAAGTTGTACAGTCAGAGCAGTATTTTATTGTTACTTACCATATGTGTTACTCTCCTTGGGCATGGAAGAACAAGCTCAAAAGCATTAACCTTATCTGCAGAAGAAATTACTTCAAATAAGTTTATAGTCAATACAGTCTTTCTTTAGGAACAAAACAAAAAAACTGGAAACAAATCTTCCTATCTCATAGACTTCAGCCACACAATATCACAATCAGCTTCTTTCTTTTATCAGCTTCTTTCTTAAATACCGTATCTCCTCTTACACACCAAAATAATTCAGTATGCATTACCATGGATCACTGACACCAATAAGTGCTGTCATCTCCCTACCTGGTGTATCCCTCCAAAATTCCTGGTATTGGAGGTCTTGGCCCCACACAGAGAAAACATTGCTAATCTTATAACAAGGTTATGTGCATAAATCAATACATAAATTCAGAATCACCAGGTATGTTATTCAGGGGTAGATCCATGGTGAACAGAGAACTCAGCAGGACACATCTGCACTCTGTTCACACTTCTTGAGTTCCTTGTACGGCTCAGCAGGAGAGGACAAAGGAGAGGTGATGATTTTGAGGCGCTTCTGCAGATATAGAAGAATTCCAAAGCAAATTCCACTGCCTTGTTATTTCAGAATATATAGATTATATTTTCTTTAATACACATGTGAACCAGAACTTATTTTTACGATGTACTACCGGCGTTTATCTCCACCAGTTGAAGAAGTATGCTAACAACCTGCAAAGCATTACAAGGGCAGGATATGAACCTGCACAGGATATGAATTTATAAATGCCAAAGGAGTGCAGTAGTAGCAACATGTAAATCAAAGTTCAGAAAGCCAGAAAATCTTACTTTAAGATCAGCTGATGCAAGGTAACAACATTGTTGTCTTTTGGAAAAACAAGTACTTTTGTGGCAACAGACTGAGGGACTGAGTGATCAGTAGGTAACGACCTGACAATGATTGACTGATGATAGAAGAAAGGGACAGAAAACAGGGTGTATTTCAGATTTCAGCATGCAACATACGAAAAACACCGAACAAATTTTCAGAGCCAAGTAAGGAATCTTGTCAGCTTTTTTGTTTCTTTGGGCACTTTATCTATCAAGACAAACTGAAAAAATGAAGAGCTACAATATCTTCATTTGAAATGTTTTAGGTACCTGTCTGAGATACATTTAAGCAACATTGGCAAAAATAAAGGAGGCTCGAGGAAATAGCTTCAAGAATACTTAAGACATTTATTCTGGATAAAGTTGCTAATCTCAAGCTTTAAATAAACTAATAGAGTGCTCATCCAGGCAAAATTTCAGTGCAAGTTCTGGAGAAAGCAGAAAAAACGTGTGATTTTTCTCTGTGATCACCTATTCACATAGAAATAATGTCTTTTTATATGTAACTAATGTTTGACAACTTTATGGCTGACTGTAGAAGTCTGAGGATCACAGAACCATTGCTTGAAGAGCAAACACTTGAATTTAGCCTTATTAGTTGCTAATATTTTTTCTGATTCTATTTTTTCCTTTTTTGATAAAGTGATTTCAGGTTTGTGAGCAGCTATCTATATTAAAAAAAAATCCGTTTGAAACACTGGAGAGTGTAAGTGGAAGGTGTTAATTATAGCTAAATGCCCAGTTCCCCTCCCCCATTCTGGGCTAGACCCTACCGTTTTAGGCTGCTTTCATTTCAGTAACCATTTGATCTTTCCCAGGAGAGGATTTTGTGCTATTTCTTTTAATCTTCTCTGCATGCAGCTCAAAACTGGCTTGCTGAACTCAAATTGAGTTAGTGTTTGCGTTTATGAGGAGAGGATTGCAGGGTCCACAACAAACCAAATAAAAATAATGTTCATAAATGTCAGTTAAAGAAAATTGTGTGAAGTAAAGTGCATATGAGTGCATCCATACAAATTTTAGAATGATGCTGTTACTCCCTCTGCTCACTATGATCTGCAGGGAAAATACAATTTAGAAACCTTAGACCTTTGGTAAGTAAAATAAGCTTTTACTATAGTGCCTTTTCAACTGGTAAACAATTAAGCAAGTAATTTAAAAATATTTTGACAATAAAACACATTGATGTTTCCCTCTATACTTGTAAGAATCTTCTGTGACTGTGAGTAATTAACCAGAGAGAACAAAGTTAAACAAACACATAAATCTTTGCAGGATGGACATTCTATGCAGTAAATAATGCAACACGTCCACTGTCATCAGATAACGTGCACTGTGCACTAAATTGCACAGAGCCACATTTTGGCACAAGCATCAGTGCCAGACTTACCTTCTAACTTTTACCTCTATGGATCAAGTCTCCAGAAACCAAAATAGCTCAATTGAATCAGACTAGATGGGGTTTATGTTAAAGTAAAAGCAGGTCATGCAGTCAGCTAAAAAATTGCAACATGCGTTTACCCACCTCAAATTATTGCTCCATATCTCATTCCTTTTGTAAGAATGTTTATAAATCCACAAGAATTATTTTCCACACCCATTATTTCATTAAAGTTCCAAAGAGACATGCATTTCCCAACTCCCTGCTAGCACTGCAATAGCTAAATATGCTGCTGGTGCTGGCCATAATCATGTCCACAGTTGGGTTCAGGCAAAGTGACAAATCAGCTGTATGATCCAAATGCACACAGGAGAAGTTGCAGCAATATCCTAATTATGCTTACAACAGAAAAATATACTTCCAGAAGTACAGAATAAATACTTTGCAAACAAAGGAAAAATCAAGACATAAGGAAAATAAAAATCAGGGAAAAAAAAAAGAGAAATCTAGCACAATATGTACTGTCTGGACCCCACAGAACAAGGATTTCCATGCATTAGTATTACAAAAATACAGTTGATGACTTCAGTCCAAATAAAACCCAACACAGCAAATTTATACTCAGGCCCCAGTTAAACTGACTAATTTCAGAGTTGTTGAATTCAGGAGAATTGTATTGTATAACTGGAACCAGAAGTTAATGTACTGAGAGTTGAGTTTTACTAAGATGAAGTATGAATTCATATTTATTATGAATGTTGATTGGTTTAATATCCTGAATTTAGATACAGAAGATGAGATGCAATGGGTTCTTTCCATATGTCACATGTAATACAGTGGCTCTTTTAACTGTAAATTCTGCAAGATTGTTTTTCTTACCTAAAAATTCAAGCAAATTATTTAAAATTAAACCATTTTTCCAGCATGTGTAAAAATGTGTAAATGATAGAACTGGCAGTATGATGATTGCTTTACAGATAAGCATTTTCTTCATCAAATTCAAGGACATCCAGATTTATGATCTAATCACTCAGCCCTTTAACAGGATGCATTTGAGTTTGATTAAAAAAGAAAACAAACAGCAGAGCAGATTTATTAATGAAATCTGGGTGACCTTTTCACATATGGAAAGCTCTCAAAATAGCAACTTTAAAGCTGAGTATGGTCTCCTTAGCTACTTTAGCTTCTCCCGTCCTAGTGTACAGCATGTTTTTGGTGTGCTTTTTTAAATTGACAAATGCAAATTTTGGGAAACCATTTCCCCCTCCCCCTCCTTGAACTTTAATTGCTTAACCTACATCCTAATTCAAGTTGCTCATAAACCTTAGCCTTTGTTGTAGGTCCGACAGCTGCGTTATGTCAGTAGCAAGTAAAACCTTCACAAAGTTCCGGAATGCTGCAAGACATTTTATAGGTGCTGCAATAAAAGGCAAATTGAATTTACAAAAATGCATTTGTCACTGATTAAAAACTTACAAAGTTAATTGGAAACACAGTGTAGGTGTTGCCACACAACTAGAGGTGTAATTGGTGGTTTTAATTCAGTTGGAGCATGGGGGAGAGTAGCTGTTCATGTAAGGCCAGCAATCTTTTTCATATTCCTTTTCTCTTGAAGAAACAGGGTATTTTTACTGGAAGACTTGCATGAATGGTCAATAGCATTAAGATGTTAACTGAGGACTAGGGATCACTTCCATGCTCTGCTTTCAAGGCTGTATCAAAGTGAAATTTGCAAGTACCAGCCAGTGCCCATTAGTAATTGCAGGGTCCATTGGGAAAGTTTTCCTGGCCTTTTCTTGCTTTAGGTTGGCAAAACTGACACAAAACTGTAACAATCACTGGTTCAGCAAGTGAGGAGGGGAGAGGGAGGTAACCAATAGCCCTGGCTATCAGCACCCTCCCCCTGGAGCTGAGTGAATTATCTCCACATAATCCACTTAACCTTTGCCATTGTGGGACCTGGGAAGCTGAAGGTATTTTTAAACTTGAGTCTTTTAATTGCCATTTTATAGCGTCACTAGTCCAGCTCAGCTGGAAGGAGGAGGATTGGAAAATAGTTCCATGAGGCAATAGCTTTTCACCTCGGCTAGGAGTCCTAATTATTATTGGTTTTGTGGCTCACTGTCCTCTAAGACTGTGGAGACAGTGATCTACAGTGAATCCACAGGTGATGGACTTTCTTTAATGTATCACCATTTCTGCTTAACACAGCTAAAATATCAGCAATTATAAACTACTTACAATGTTCAACTTGGGTAACAAACATGATGTCATCAATTCTCAATATTCAGAAAAATCCAAGCTAACACAAAATGTTGTGAAAACAGCTCTGTAACAATAAGGTTGACTAATATGAGAAAGTGTCTTTGTAATTTCTATTCTTGGCAATCTCCACTTGATATTAAATTTGTTATTTTGTTATTTACTTGATATTAAATTTCTTAAAATCCCACATAATCCCATTATCAGAAAAATGTGTCCTTGACCAAATGCTGAAGGATGCTTCTGGGTAGTTTTCCAAAGACAAGCTATGGAAAATTTAATTAGGAAGTGATTAGCTCAGTAGATTGCAATAGCCTGTGAGAGCCTTCTGCTATATTTTTATTCGTGGCTACTTAAAATTTAAATAACACTTACCTATTTTATTGATGAATATTTCACTGTGCTGGACTGTGTGTATTTCCACATTTCAGGGATCATCAAATCAGGTTAGGAACCATGCATGTGTTTTTCACAGAGACACCAAGAAATGAACATTGCACCTTTTCCTTGAATTTTCAAAAAAGCCACAAAGTGTTAGGCATTCAGCTTCTTTGTACATCTAAATTTTAGAGTCACTGGATCATATAAATCCCTTCAAGATCTCTGGGTAAAAATGCGCTACCGATTCCTTCTATTAATACTCAGGGAATTCTCAGTCCTATAGTTTTTCTCCTTATTCTCTTCAAAATTTTAAGTTTCTCACCTGCTGGTAAAGGCAAAAGGAGCATGTGGATATCTCTCACACTGGGTGCACACATACTGCACTGTGCAAGGATGTGGCAGACCTATAATGTTAGTTACTTTGCAGCAATGCAGATAATCAGTGTCCATCATTCCTGTACTATATATACCACTCCTGAAAACCCCAATGGTGCACACTCCCAGAGCATTTCTGAAAGAGAATTACTAACTCAACCATCTCCCTTATTAACGTTCTTTGGCACATACTCAACCAATAGAAAACCTCCCTGTGTGAGACTTCAGCATCAGTACAGAAAGTGAATTACTCTGGGAAATTCATGTCAAAACAGACTTGCTGTTTTCTCACCACGGTCTCTGTGTCATCTCCTTGATCTTTTATTAATGATAAGGAAGTGAACAGCAGTAGTCAGGACTCAGAAGTAACAGCAGAGATGATCCAAATAGTCCAGTCTCATTTCTGCTTCTAAAATTCAGCAATATATATGGGAAAGTCCCTATTACATATTTTTTCTCGCAATCATTGAAAAGAAAGACAGAGTAGAGTAGGAAAAACAAACAAAAAAGGATTTCTAAATCTAGATGTATACTTTTATCCAGGCCTACTGAGCAAGAAAGATACCTACTTTGTTTGGTATCCCTTCTCATCTTCACAAGTTCATATCAGATGCTCAGCTTTTCAGAGAACTTAGATAATTGAGAGGAAGAGAGAATGCCATGGAAGATTGTAGTCATGTCTGTGACTTAGCCAAGTCCTCCACTGGGAGAGTTCTGTGCTAGAATTTCAGCAGATTTTTGTGAAATTTTATTTTTCTTGACCCATATACCAAGATGACCAAAACATATGTTGTAAGAAAGAAGAAATTGGATTAAATAAAAGAGAAAGTGTTTGGCCTACTTTTCTAATTTTTTCTGTGATTTCTGTAGTTAAGACTTTATTGGAATGAATAGCATTAATATAACATTTTGCAATGAAAGGATGAACAGAAAGAGAGGACTGCTGTCTTTAATGCAAGACCAAAGGAGCAGCACATCAGCCATACCTTTCTTTCCACTGGACAGGTTCCAGATACAAAACAGATTGAACAAAACCCTGTATTCATCTTGATATTGGGAGCACTCAAAACCAATTTAAGTATCTACTCTGGTTTGAATGTTAATTTAAGGTTTTTTTAGATGACGATTTAGAAGCAGAAACAGAGAGGTTTTGTGAACAAATGGCAAAGCTTGTTTCCAACTCAACCTAATTGTTTTTAACTTCCCCCTCCCCTTTTCTCTTTTGTATAAAAATCTTGGAGGCATTTCCAGGTTATACATACAGAGCTGATATTTCTGCTCTGAGAAGATCCCTTTGTATCTGGCTATGGCATAGCTAAACTGGCCATTAAATACAGATACAAGTCTTAAGTACCTTCCCCCTATTAAATCCATGGAAGAGCCACAGAGCCACTCTCTGGCCACCTTCTGTCCCAGCCCTCATGTCCCAGACAGGCTTCCATGGCTCCAGCCATGACTGCTGGGGTGCCTGGGTGCCCGCTGAACCATCCTGGTGTTAACAAAGGGCTTTGTTTTACTGCACAAATGAGGACTGGTAACTGATACTTGGGGGTACAATTCAGTATTAAAACCAAAAAAATTTACAGATTTCTTCCCAAGTGTTACAGTCTCCATTCTGATCCCCTATACTATCCCTAAAGCCTCCAATGGCTTCATGAATGGGAGATGTTTTTCTTAACAGGAGTGGTAGGTAAAACACAGTGCAAACTGCATGGTGAGAGTTTTGCCATTGGCCTTCAGCTTCTCATCTTTCCTGAACAGCTATGAGCATGTAAAATAGCTTACATTCAACTTTCCTCTGGTAGGAATAGTCACAAGACAGTGAGAGAGAAAATGTTTTCAGAGCTTTACTGGCAGCTGCTGAATACAGGAGCTGATATTATCTGAAGTGATATAACTGGAGAAAAGTTTCTTTTTTATATATGTTCTCCTTTAGCAGCTTAAGTTCACTTGCAGCTGATGAGATGGATCTTTCCCTGAGTCACAATAAGGTTCTTAAGATCTCAGTCATATTTTTCCCCACAGAGAAAAAACACCTCTCACTGTCAGCCGAAGGATTGTAACTCCAGATTAAAGAGCAGAAATGAAGCCTCTGTGAAGGAGCATGGTGCTTCCCTCCTTCCTGTAATCGGCTGCAGCTGACCGAACAGCAGACAGGCAGCTCCTTAAATTGTACATGTGCATTATACCATAAACTAAATTGGAAGTCACATAGCCATACACCCACCACTTTCATCTCCACCATCTAGGTGCATATATTGCTGCCTCTCCAAGCAGAAATTTTTGACCTTGATTTGATTGAAAATACCAGCATGGTGGAGCACATTGTTGAACAATTTAGCCAATTTAATTTATTCACTTTCATGAATATGAGACATGATGTTACTCCTATTAATTTAATAATATTATCCAAAGTTGGTAAAATCCTTATCACTGTTGTCTGATCTCAATTTAAGGAAAAGAATTATCATCTATTTCTTACATGAACCTTATAGTAAAGCCAGGTCAGGTTGCCCAAAGAGACCTGCAAGATCCCATGGACAGGAGCTCAGTTTTGATTAATGAACCTAAGTCATGAACTGCCATCTCCTTTCTATTCCCACCACCCCTATCATAAGCACAATTCATATGCTTCTTTTGTGTTTGAAAATATGTGTGTGCTGTGCTTGCTCATCTTCTTAGGATGAAATGTGAGGGAAACGGTCAAAACAGAAAAGGTTCACAGTGTAGTCAAGAAAAACATACTTTTCCATCCCATGATATGTTCCTTGTATCACACTTCCTTCTCAACTGGAAGATATTGTTGTAGCAGTGAAGAGAGAGAGAAATTGTGATTGCATTTCAACAACTTAGGGCAGATATCATATATTCACATATTGGTTTATTTTAATTTTCAGTAAGGGTTGGTTTTTCCATATATTATTTTCTGGGTATAGGAGTAATAGAAAAGTGAAGCAAAGAAAATAATGAAGAGCTGTGGGTGATGCACCAGTTGTTAGAAGGACAGAAAACGATGCTTAGAAACTAGGGGCTGTGAGGATTTGGAAGTCATTGCTGAAAAGCAGCTGTAAAAGATATCACAGAAGGACAAAGAAAGACCTAATGTGGTTCTTCAAGATTTAGATGGAAATATTGGGAAAAATGTGGAGGCTGGTAATAATAGTGATACGTGTGACATCCAATCTATTTCTGAGGCAGTGTGTTTGGCATGGGATGAACCCATCCTTGGGAAGTATGTTGACATGTCAGAAAAACTAAAGAAAAAAAAACCCTGTAAAATGGGAACCTGCCTTTCTGTAGAGATTTGGAATAAGCTCAGTCTATTTAGTTCAGTTAATTAAGAGATAATTTGATTATGGTCCATAATTATCTACAGATGAAGGCATCTGATACCTATAAACAGACACAAGTATAGGAAGATCTAATGATTGGAGAAAAAGACAGTGAAGCATAAAGCAAGATTAAAGTATAAAGAGTACTTAAACACTGGAACTATTTCCACATGGCAGATTTATCTTCATCTGAAAATTTTATATCAAGTTTAATGTCAGTTTGAAGAAGCAGGCTACCTTGCCAGGAACTCAGAAGCTTGATGCATGGACCATGAGGTGAATTTCTACTACCTCTTTTATGCAGGAGGCCAGGTACTATCAGATGAATGCCAGGTTGATGAAGGATTAATAAGAGCTTGTGATCATTACTGATAAATGTGAGCTCCTAGAGAATGAGTATGTCTGCCTATTCATATAAAGATTAGAGATTTTGAAGATGCTTATTGGTTTGGCTGAATGAGCTGTTGTTCAGTTATATACCACAAAACTTCATTTTTAATCAGAAAACAAGGCATATGATCATTTGTTTGCAATATCAGTGTGAAAGTCTATTGGCAGGAGCTAATTCTCCATAAAGTAGAGCATATTACCTAAAATACTAAAAAAAAAAAAAATTACCTAATTATATATATACTTTAGAATTCTTACCTTGTAGCTGGTTTTCTGGTTTAGCCAGAGCTTCTTTAGAGTCATCTGTGAAAGCTGCTTCAGTATGCAGAGCTCCTAGCAAATGGAAACAAAATGAGGAACATTCATTCTGGAAGGAAAGCACACATTATTAATGTAGTTTTATGTTGATTAGAGATCAGTTCTGCTGTAACTTTTTATTATTCTCTGACCAGAACAATAAGCTATATCCAAGACAAAGATGTCAGAAGTCTAATCAGTTCAGTATTTTCTTTGAAAGTCCTTTCCAAATTATTCTTGAAAGAGTTTGATTTATGAAAACTAAGGAATACCAAGTTCATGGTTTTATGAAGCAACCCAATCCAAGATGTTTTCCTTGAGTGGCAGTAGCCTTCTTAGAGCTGATTTCTTCATAGACTTCATACACTTTACTGTGTTATTTTGTCCTTATTGAATTTTAGCTACCATTTTATTGACCAGCTATTATGACAGCTGCAGGCAATTTCTATTTATGGTTTTACATTTGACTATGCTCAATAATAGTATATCTTCAAACTTTGTCCTTGGGTAACATGCATCCTTTTCCCAGCTTAGTTGTTAATTGAAAAAAAGAGAGAAATAAAGGGAAATATCTTTCTATATATGCAAATATAGAAAAATGTACATTTAAACACCATTTTGTCTGCTACTTTTCTTCTTTTCATTTCCCTCAGATATTTTCAGGTTAGTATTATAAAAAATTTCAATCTCTGTGGAAAATTAGTGACAGATTATGAATACTTCTTTAATCACAGATTCTGGGTATTGGTAACATTATTTCTAAGGTATATGCTATCTAACTTACAAATCTTACATTTTATTGGCTGTCTCATTTTTCTGCCTTTCATATTTCACATTTATGATATGTTCAGGCATACTCCTGTTTTGTTAAGTAGGAATCTGTGTGGTCTTTGATATAAGGCATAATTTATTTGACAAGGAAATACGAGATGGTGCCCCAAATCTACATTTAGTTGATGGATTGAGAATTTTTAGCATTGCAACAAGACAGATTCTCATCCAATGTGTCATGGAAGTAGAGTTCTCTTAATCTGTTCTCCTGTGAATTAAAATACATGTATATGTATTTTGAGGAGCAATTTTTAAAATTCTTTATTGAAGGTAGTTAGCAGGGTTTTCATACATATCTGACATTCAAATACTAAAAGTGATTGATGCTATTATCTGTTCATAAGGGTATTTTTATATCCATGAGAAGCAAGTGCTCCGTTCTGACAAGTCTTCAGAAAATATCACTAACATTGGAAATGAAGACTAGCCCTTGGTAGTACATTGAGGCTGGATATAAATATAACGTTTTACCAGCAAACTTGATGTGAGTTTGTGCTTGCAGTTAAAGTTTCTACCATCTAAATATCAATCAGCCCCATTAAAAAAAAAATCTTAATTCATAATTGCATTATTCTTCTCCATGATTTGAGATAGGGCTGTATAGCACAACAAGAGCTTTCAGAGACTTCAGTAAAGTGTGGTATGATCAAACTGGCCATCTTATACTGTCCACTGCTCATTACTATTTCTGTTTATAATCTTCACAGCTCTTCCAGCTATCAATTAAACTTATGGGATGCCTTCAATCTGAGACAACTGTCTTCTAACACTTATGCATTAATGCCAGTGCAATCCCTGGTTACTGGTACTTCTTGAGACATTTTCATATGGAATGTAAAGACAGGTTTTTGGTCATCTTTTCTGACAGAGTTCTGCTTCTTAAGTATTACAAAGCTATTTTAGAGCCCTGGGGATGCTAGCAACTAGCCAAGCCTCTGAATGTCAGGTTTTCAGTATATGTTTTTCTACTTTTTCTCTCTGTAAAGGGAAATTTTGAGTGTGGCTACCTCCAGCAAACTCTACTGCCTTCCTTCCACTTCACCCAGCCATGATCAACCAGGAAAATACTACTGGTCTATGCAAACTAATGGGTTTTTACTGGTTCAGTATTTTGGCTGTTTGGAGAGTTTTTGTGCTTGGTTCCACCCCTAACCTCAAGCACATTTGTAGTGCTTTATAAAAGACCAGGTTTTGTGTCCAGTGCTCTGACATAATTGTGAAGGTGAGCTAACAAGCTCCCAAACAGCAGTGCTGGCATTCCTCAGATAGTGCCCCATGGAAATCACAAATTATAGCAGAGAGCAGCTGTGGCCTCCTCAGAGGCTCTGCAGCAATGGAGAACCATGACTGAGACCCAACATCAGAAAGCATTCATCACTAGCTAAACCTGAAAGTCAAAGAAGAGGCAGATAGCATTTATTTACCTACAAGACAAATGACAACAAACTATTCTAATAGTCATTAACAGAACAATGGCAATCTGTGTTATAATGAGTATCAAGACTGCACTTGTAAAAACTTCCTGAAAGGCAAATTTTGTATTTTCATGACATCTTACAGAGCCTCTAGGGACTGCACTGGTAATCTAGAAAGCCTGTCATTTGTTGTGTGAATAAGGATTGCAAAAATCAGACAGCATATTTCAAAATTAAAATGAAAATAAAGGTGAGGTATTATATTGCAATGGCCTCCTTCAATTGTAGCAATCTCTTCTGGTTTTTACCTTGCCTGCAGATTCGTGTGATAAAATAATTGACATTTTTCATCATTATGTCTTTATATCTTTCATGAGAGAACAACTCTCCTAGTTATCTTTATTCAGTGCTGTAAAAAAAAAAAATATATATATATATATATAATGTCCTTTACTTCATAAAACAATGCCTTTTAAAAGCTTTCAGTTAAGAGCTAGTGTTGGGCTATGATGAATTGCTGTATGGTTGATTTCCTGACACTGTTTCTTACTAACCTTTCATGACAGCTTCTGGATTACTCCACCTGGTAATTTGCACTATAATAATGGCTACAGTGAGATGTCTCCTAACTATTTCCTTTATTTTTAACAAGATTCTTAACACCCTCTGTAGGTGACAAAATGCAGTTACAGACGTGAAGTGTCCCCTTGAGGAAGGTAGTTCACAGATGCCACCAGTACTTTAGTAGTGCAACTGTTAAATGAAACAAAAACAAAGAATCAGATTTTCTAAACATCCAGTTCAAATAAAAATTTAATTAAAAGTTATGAAGGCATTTTATTGATTAACAATCTTAGTAATTAAATAATGTCGTTGACTTTTTTTTTTGGTTGGATTTGTTCTTCCTTGGAGATCTCTAATTGTGGTATGGCTTTACATTTATTGATAACTCTTTTTGATGAATACAGATGCCACCTTTTATGGCAGTCGTTGACAGAGTAATCATATTGTGAGAAATACCAGGCTTCTGTAGTAACAGGTGTTGCAGTTATACATGCTGATATCCACTGGGAAAATGTGTTTGCTGCTATCATGGGTACACAATAAATGGAAGGTGCAATAAAGCACGAGCTAACATTTTGAAAATCCTTACAACTCTAGGAACTTTATTGCAGATTACAGGCACTTTGATCTCTGTCCAGTACTTAAGTCTTAATTATCAGACTAATTGCACAGACTATGTTCATTTTCGGTGGTAATTCTTTTGTGAAATGCTATGTGAAATTATGTGCTATGGAGGAAAAGGTTCTGCAGTTTTGCCCAGGGCCACTGCAATGCAATTGTTTGAGAGACTACAAAGCAAATCCAGAGTCATCAATGCCCAAGTGTGTAGACTCTGCCAAAAAGCCAGATGCTGCTATGGGAAGCATTATGTATCTTTTCTAGTTTGGCACCTGGGTTCTGCTATGAGCAGCCATGTCTAATGTCTGTCTATAACTTCAGATTCTACTGGTGCCTTAATAACAGTCTTTTTTTTTTTTTTT
>VWZU01006789.1:1269491-1286436 GCA_013397095.1 Sterrhoptilus dennistouni
TTGTAATATGTATAGATAAAGATTCCCTTCTAATCCCTCTTCCCCACCATTAGTCATTCAGATTGATTCCAAAGGAAGATACATGCTAAGTTATGAAATATGCCCTCCTCACTCACTCACTTGGTAGTGTGGTACCTGTGCTCACTCCATGTACATTTTTCTCCTTCTTCTCATTATGGTGAAGGAACCTGATCAAACCAGATTTCTAAAAGAGAGTCTTCTTCACTGAAATAGTTTGGGTTTTATAGAGTTAGTTTGGGGTTAAGACATAACTTTTTGCTTTTGCCACTTATGAAGGCTAGTAACAATTAACCAGCTGCTCAAAAGACAAGTTGAAGAGGTAAATTTATCATATCCCATGTATATTGAAGGCAGCAACGATACTCCCATAATTTCATTGGAATTAATATCTCATTTTCAAAGAACAAAAAATACTGCTTTTTAGGTGCCCCATTCTAGAAATTAAGATGAAGCAGCACTGCCTCTATCTAAGAGTTCCTCCAATGTGTTCCTTGTGTTACTCTTACGATGTACATAGTGAGGGTGGCCCAACCACATTCCTTCCTGAACGGAATGGAGATAAAAGCGGCATTGTATTTGAAATCAATAGAAGTGACTTGTGGCCTGTGATGGAAGTGTCTGGCTCCAGAATTATTATCTGGTGCTAAGTGCTGACAATGCAATAGAATCTTTACAAGAAATAAATACGCTGAGGAATCTCCAAAAGCCTAATGCTATCCTGGGAAGCAAGTCTGTAGAGACTGCTTGTATGGAATATGATGGGAAGATACTCACACCCGCACTTTTGTGAGACAAATGAAGACCCCAAATGGAAGCATATCCTGTCACACATAGAATGAAAGGCTGAAAGGCATTATATATGTGCTATTCTAAGCACTTTAACCAACAGCAGATTTGACTGAGTTCAGAAAGTTGTGAGTGGGCCAAGGACTTGGACACATTTTCTGAAAGTTACTGACTTTCACGTATTAGTGAATTTGAGGATTACCTTGCATTTAACTATAGTAATCTGATGATTTTTGGTAATTCCTTGTTTGAACTAAGACTGTTGATATTCATTGTTGTTTACATAGTCATAGCTAGCTAATTTTTAGCTGCCTGCTAAATAATTTTGAAAACTCAAGGGGAATTGTGATGCCTGATGTGGTCACTTAATATTTTGAAAAACAGGAACTATTTATAGAGGAGACCTTTTCCTTCTCACTGACTGCAGAGGAAGAAGAGCCCACCTACATTAAAGCTGGTATCTTTTCCCCAAACCCCTTGCTCTCTCCATCCCTATGTATGCCGATTAATTTCAGTAGCTGCAGAGAACCACTTCCCAGGGAGATGGCAACCCAGGCAGAGAGGGCCCACAGGTTTCTTTTGCTATTCACAGGGAGATCTAAAAGCAGTAGAAGAACCATGATGTGGCACAGTGGTATGAAGGCCGTCACCCAGTCTGTAGTTAAAGTCATGCTGGACGTTAGTGAGCTGCAGTTATTCACTTAGGATAGAAGAATCATGGATAGAAATGAACGCATCCAGTCAACTGAGAAAGAGTCACAGAACAATTACGGATATGAAATCCTGCCAAAGTAACCTGCTGCTAAAATTACAAAATCACAAGAGCAAAGAGATCTAATACAGCCTTCAGCTATGTACATACAGCAAAAATACCAGAATGCCCACAATCAGGGAACAGATGCTGTTCTGCCATCTTTTTCTGTTCACAAAGTTTTAGAGCACTGGGTTACCCAGTACAGCTCATTCAATCTCACTAATACCACATGTAGGATCCACAGGAGCAGTGCAAACACAGGACAGAAAAATGCTACTGGAAATTCTGATAAAGCAAAGGCAGAAGATACTACGTAATTATTTTCCTTAAAATCACAAAGACTATTTTAAGGACATTCATAATTACTTCTCTGTGACCTTCCCAGGAAAGTAGTTTTTTCCCTTTATATTTGATTGTGGTTTTACTTCCTCCCTTAGTTTGGGTCTTGAGGTAGTAAAAATTATTACACCCCTGAGCATAAAGGAAAAGCCTTTTCTCACAAAAATATTAACCTGTTTGTGAATGACAAAAAATAAAGATTCTCAGCAGGTGCTGAGACCACCACAAAAAACATTGCAAAGCTATTAAGAAAACTGGAATCTCCTTTTATACATGCAGTCATCACAACACTGTCAGTACTGGCTGCACCCAAGTGGCCTCAGAACGACCTACTGCAGTCTAATCCTCGCCTCATCTATTCCATAGTTACCTGCAATTTATGACAAGGCACAGAAAACAAATTTGTAAACAGAAAAGAGCATCCAGTTTTGTTCTTCTTGTCTTCTGTTTGGTTTTTTGGGGGAATGGTGGTGGCAGGGACAGAAGCCAGAGGAGGTCTGTTAGAACAGCAGATCATCTAGGTAACACAACTCAAAATATTCTTTTCATTCCCATTATAGCCAGGGTGTGATTACATAAGTTTTTGGTTCTATGTGATCCTCTTTCCTAGCTGACATCTGTTTAACTATTTTATTCACTCTACAGTAGTATCCTAGTAAATCAACTGTCATGTTTCCAAGGCCCCAGTTCAATATGGTACTAAGACCATTCCCAACTTTTACTGTGAGTATGAATTCACTAATAAAGCTTTGCTACAAGCCTAATAATATTACTGTACTGAGTCAAGACCAACATCTTGGGAACATCAATGCATTTCAAATGATAGCACAAGAACCCTGTATTCATTCTTATGAGAACTGTAAAACCACTGTGAAATACAGTTAAAGCATATCAGAACTTACTGTAACTGTAAAACTGAATAAGGGAATTAAAATGAGCAGGGAGGTTCTTATATGGAAATAATTATTGAAATCCTGTCCAGAAAATATGCTGAAGCTCCACATTTAAAATACGAGATATTGATAAGCAACTGTGCTATTTAACTACTGAAACTGAAAAATACCTTAACTCCATGTTGTAATAGATGATAATCAGATATATTCATCTTGATGCTCCCACACTGAAAGAAACTCCTGGACAAACCAGAACTCTTGTCCCCAACTGAATTCCAACTGCCAATTTTAGCTGTTTGAGACGTGGCTTTCTCATCTGCACCAGAGCAGACGTAGCAGCCTATCATGTTCCTGTTGCTGCCAGCTCTTTGCTAATTTGTAAAATGATAAGCACCTATTTCCATTGCTCCTGGTAATCTTGTCATTTCCATGATGTCATCAGCCGCAAGTCAGAAGAGAAAAGGTCAGTGGTACGATGACGAACTGTATATAAAATGAGCCATTAAAAAAAGAAAAATGGCTAGACATTTAAAGGCCCAAGCTTGCCACAGCACAGTAATAGCTATCCTGATCATCTCAGAATGAATTTCTTATGTTATTCCCACCATAAGCAAAAAAATTCCCCCTGCATTGCATTTTCCCAGAGTGGTACTTTATTTACTGAAAGGGAGTTATGCCCAGGGAGACCATTGTCATTCTGGATGAATATACTTTTAATAACAGCCCCTATGTGTATTTGCTGAATTTTTTGAGCATCACATTCTACTTTTTATTTTCTCTAGTGTCTATACTACTTAACAGAAATAAGAAATACATACTTAAATGTGGCACATAGATTTCTACTCCTTTTATGTAGGGAGAGTAACCAAAAGCAGTGTAACGAAACCTTTGTGCACCAGAAATGAAACAGGAAATAAAGCCAAAATTCAGACAAAAAACAATGTTATAAAAAAACTTTTGAAATCAAGTGACTGTGTTTATATGTAATGGGGGGAGTAAGAGAGGGGAGGGAGAAAACAGAGAAACAAGAAGCCACACTGGGAGACCACCAGCAGGTAACTAGTGCTGGGTTACTTCTCAGCAGGCAGCCAGACCCCATGAGAGGCACTACTCAAGGAGCCCTCTGTTGCTCTTGTGTAATTGTTAGCAGTGAAAGCAAAGCTGGAGAAAAAGTGATGCCATTTCAGAAGGTAACCAGCTGCAGGACTTTGGCTAAAAGTGGACAGCTGGGCATTGAAGTAGGTGAGCTGAAATGTTACTGTGTCCTTGGCTGCAGGGACAAGAGCCAGCAGATGAAAAACATCATGGGCAGAACAAGGGGAATGCCTCTTTGTCAGACCTTACACATTGTTTAGGAATAGAGAGCTCAAGAAATTTCCAACATTACTGGCTACTTTTCCTTGTCTTTCTCTCCAGCCTCTCTCTTTAGAATTATGATTCATGTCCTTTCAGTTAACTTCAGAGCACATTGCCCTGCTCCACTTAGCCTGCAGCTCTTTCCAACCCGACAGAATCAGCAGGATTTGGTATGCATACACAAGCATACTATCTGCATTTTAAATTTGGGATAGTCACAGCACTTTGTGGATTTCCATCACTATTGCTTACAAAACTAGTGATGAGATAAGAAGATTATGTGATTTAATTGTTTTCAAGTAAATATTTCAGTCACTGATTCATTGCTCATTTCTGTGAGATGCTGTTAAGTCAGGAAGTGAAATGGTGGAAAGCACAGCGCTGCTCTATGCCAGAACCAAGGGATGATCAACAATATGCTGTGAATAAGAGCGAACAGACGCTTGCCCTCATGGTTAATGCTGGCACAGTAAGGCAGCAGATAGCACTGTTTGAATTACAAATTCTATTGCTTTCTTTATTTATCAGAGATCTTTGACCACAGGTGAACACTGAGGTGATAAAAGGCACAGATTACACAAATAAAAGGCAATAAATTATTCAGATAGGTAAAGACTAGGGAAGGCTGTGAGCCTGAGAGGAACTTAACTAAGCCAAATACAAGACGTGTAACAGTGTTTGAAATCCACTGCCAGCCAAGGGGAATTAACACATACAAGAAAGAACGTCCCAGGCTTCTCATCTTTTAACTCCAATTGCTCTGGAGAAGGGCATGGGCATTATCTGGGTAAATGTACTACTGACAAGCTGACTCTGTGAGAAAAGCTAAGAGACTTAACTTTTCCACATGGGCTTTTTAAACTGTGTTACTCTGAAACTCTAGATTTTGGTATCTCCTACAACCTGGGTATTGGCAAATGCAGCAACCAGTTCCTTCCAGGAGTACAGTCCCAATATTCTTCAAGTTAAATATAGCCAGTTTCATACCACTGTTTGTATTGCACTTCTACAATTTATTGGTTTGGTTTTGAAATGTGGGGAAGTCATGTGATTTTTTATGAAGACTATACCACCACTCTATTTGTACTGTATTTTTAGAGACATTGTATTGATTGAAAGAGAACTGGCTAACCCATGATGTAAACAGTAACTGGCATTTGCCTTAACCTGTGTGGTTAATATCACTGATTTGTCATGCTGAGTGATGCGAGAAGAGGAACGATTGGTTTCTGATTATTGAACAGCTCAACACAGGGCACATTTGGCACCTCAAATGAGAGGCTGTTCTAATGAGTTGCACTGCTGCCAATTACTTAAGGGCCGGTGCCTCCTCTACGAGAGATTTTGTACCTCTTCAAGATGTTTAACTAAATTCTAGCTCGGTAACAGATTGCAAATAAGATGGTTAGATTTGAGGCTCCATTCATACATATTCCTTTAACATCACCTCACGTGCACCTGCCTGCTAATGGAGCCCTTCATCCTCTGGTGATGAGTAATTAACATGCCACACAGCAGTCAATTTAAGAAATGTTTAGTTCTTTGTATAGGCTGACAGACTTGTGTAATTGAAACATCCCCTTCTACTTTTTATTTACTTATTTGATTCAGGAATGAAAACTTTATCAGCCTTGAAAATTGATAGAAGAAATAAGGCTGGAAAGAGACATCTCAGGTTATGGATGGCCCATTATAAGGACACTGCTTACTTTCAGGTCAAAGCTGTAGGTATCAGAGAATCAGTAACACATAAACATAATATCCCTGATTGTATGGGAGCACTGAGCATGGTGGTCATAAATATCTGTACTTCAGTACCAGACAAAATTCCCATTTTATATTTTTTCTGGTTGTGAAATAAAGTTTTTCTTTTTCCAGTAGCATAAACAACATCCATGTTCAGACCATCTGTGAACATGTCTTAAACCAAGAAGATACTCCAGTCAAGCCCATCTAGCTACTCGACTCATTCCCTCTGCACAGAGTATGTATGTGGATGTGTGATCTTGGGAAGCAAATACATAGTCCAAAAAACCGGGATTAACACTATCACCCTTGAATATTTTTAGTTGCTGCTGATCAGGAATTATTTTAACTGACAATTAACAACTAGCTGACACATTTCCATTTCAAATATGACTAAGTGATTTAAAGCTGTACCCAAGTTAATCCAGACTTTCTAGAGCACTGAGTCTGCTCATATGAACAGACACCTTCAGTGGCAACAACCTCCACTATGAGCACAGGTAATGATAGGAATGTTTAAAAATGTTTTCCATTTTCCCATGTGTTTTGTTGGGTCAAATCAGTTGCTTATTGTACTTGCCATGCTACATGTTAGTAACATTAAAGAAGCAAAATCACATAATGCTGGTTTTTTTACAGAAAATATGACAGGAAAATATGTATGATTAACTTCCTATTGATGTGGGGACACATAACTCTTCTAATAATGGGACCATGAATTTTGTTTAAAATAGATATTTAAAGTTGACTATTTATATAAATCTGTGTTTAACAAAATCAGGGTACTTATCCAAGAAATTCCAGAAGTTCCTATCTTTGTAGTTTTATTGTGCGACCTAGAAAGTCATAACAACAACAAAAACATCTTCACTTACTTTGTGATTTAATTTGTGGTCTACATTATTTACACTTAAGAGATTCTTTATAGAATTTGCCTGAAAACTGGATATTGAAGAAATGTGAGCTTTTGTGAGCCTAATGGCTCTTGATAGATTTCCAGTTGTAACACATACTTGCTTTCATTTTTGTGCAGGTTACCACATAGCATGCCCTTTATCACACATGCCCAGAGCAGAAATAACACTGAAGTACCCTTAATTTCATGGTCACAGAGCCTGAGTGAAATCTCACTATAAATGCAAAGTATCTTTAGATACACTAGCACCATAATTTATGGGTATTAAAACTAAATTTTCTTCTACTTTTCCTGTAGATATGTAGGATATGAAAGACTTCTGGAAAAAAAGGAGGTTGTAATAATATGTTTGGGGTTCTGCAGTTGAAGACCCTTTATATTTTTTTCCTGATGAATTATCTGCTATTTTCAATCACCTGGGGGACATTATCTTGATGAAGCCACTGAAATATGCTCCATCAGTCTCAAAGGGTTTTCCTAGCCTACTTTTCACCCTCTTCTTGCCAATTAAGCTGCCACATTATGTATGATAGTGAGGGTCACTTGTTTTTTTCAAGTGTTATTCTGAACTGGTAAAGATGACAGCAGCATACCGGCCTAGTGAATAATTAGAGTGTCTTAAACTCCCAAATCCCCACCTTGCACTGCCACATACTAACTATTTTTAACCTCAGCCCCTGTATTCTAGGAGGCTACATGCATTTTTGCCAGGAAAATTCACCGCAGTATTCTGTGCTGTATGCCTATATTTAATACTAAAGACCTACCTGATAAAATAACTATAAAGATGATGTTGAAAAATAGGAAACATTTGAAGTAAAAAAATGTGCAACACAGGGTTTGCCTCCACAGGGTAAGATGCAACATTGCTCTAGGACCTTAGAGCATTATTTACACTATATCTCATAAATATCGATAGGCAATCCTTCAGGTTTTGAATTTGCATACATCAGTTTAAACATGCTAAAAAGGAAATCCTTCTCAATGCTTTAAAACCATGAACTGCTATTCTACTAATCCTAAAGCAGTGGTATCCATTGCCCTCAGAGTTCTATACCCAATGGCAATTATTTATTATTTTTTCAAATAACTGTCCCAGAATTTCTGCAGAGCAGCTTTGCTGCTGTACAACCTCAGAACAAACTGGAAGCAGAGAACAGCACAGGTCAGGATGTCTCCTGCAGTGAAAAACCTTTATGAGCCTAAACCAGCCTTTCCAAAAGAGACAAATGTCCTAAATGTTCAGGCTTAATCCACCACCCAAGACATTTAACACAAAGACTTAAAGGAAGAATTACTGACACTGGGTGAAGTTTTTAGTGAAAGAGCCTAGCTCCCCTCACACAGCTATTAACAATGATCACCAAAACAAAGGAGAAAATGGTAGAGTAACAAAGGGATGAGTAGTGACCTTCCTCCCTCTTTTGCTTCATTTTTCAAGTTGGAGCAATGTTGCATCCTGTGACCAAGTTCCTTAGGTGATCTCTCATTCTGTACACAGCATGAGAACTAGATTTGCAACATCTATCAAGCACTTAAAACCAAAATAAAAAATACTAGTCGCCAGGAAGTACTTCAGTAGCTCCCAGTCATCTCTCTCTTATAAAATGCAGACACAGAAGTATAACTTCCCCCAACCTCACCCTCTTCCTTGTTACGCTCTCTTCCTGAATATCAATTCAAGGTAGTTGTTTTGGAACTGTTAATTATTCTTGGTTTACACAGCTTTGGCACAATAACACCCCTTATATACTGAGAGGATCACTGGACTCTTATCTCAAATATAAGTAAATATCTATAATTTAACAGAGTTGTTCTTCTGAAGTGGGTGCAGCCTGTGATTTGCTAACCAGGACACAGGCAACTTGTGCTAAGGCAGAGAACCACAGGTTCCACTTGTCTTATGCCTCGGGTCACCATAATCTTTCAGCTACAAGAAATCACCTTCTTCTCAACTCTACTGGAAACAGGATTATTTGTTACTTGCAAAATGTTTCTGGAAATGGAAAACAGATGGCTGATTCATAAACTGAGAGATTCTGGGCAGCTGACAGCAGAATTACAACTTAAACCATGGTCTATGCCTGTTTCAAGCCATTGAGGGTTGCACAGACTCACTGAGACCCAAATAAGTAGGGGAAAAGATCCTCCCTGCCTGTAGGATATAGCATACCTTATATTTTAGTGAGTTTTCCCTTTCCCCCAGTATATGAAAATTTTTCAACTCAGCATGCTTCCAATAAGAACATTTCAGCACTAGTTTCTACGTGTGAGTTTGCCTTCTCTGGATATGATTTCAGCTGGCAATTCTGTTTTTGTTTCTTTCC
Organism: Sterrhoptilus dennistouni; assembly: GCA_013397095.1. Taxonomy (NCBI): domain Eukaryota; kingdom Metazoa; phylum Chordata; class Aves; order Passeriformes; family Zosteropidae; genus Sterrhoptilus; species Sterrhoptilus dennistouni. The sequence continues at coordinate 1,278,630 of VWZU01006789.1, forward strand.
CTTTTGCTTAATAAAGCTGGAAAAAATACATGTGGCAACAATACTGAAACAGAGTGCAGGCAAAAAAACCCAAACCCAACAAACCCATATCAATGTTCATATGCTGGGTCTTTAAGATATTCTGAAATGGCATAGCAAGGGCAGTAGCAAGCAGGTAAGTTGGCTATAATGTTTATTTTAGAGTTAGTGATAAATCACTGTGAGATAATAATGGGAGCATATGTCTCCAACAGCTTTTCAGAAAAGGTGTTCTATTCTAAAAGTAAACTAGTGGACTAAAGAGATAGTGAAGATTTATTTCCTCTTTCTTGGCAGAAATAGATTTCTTTCCTTAGCATATTAATGATGATACATTAAAAATGTTTACAAAATACCATCACTTGAAATTATGAAATGAATGTAATTAGATTGCCTACATGCCCTTAGGGCTATGAACACCAGCTTAGGCATTAGTGAGACAGATTGCAAGCCAGGATTCAAGTTGTTTCCCTCATGCTGAGGAGAAATGGAAACAGTAGTGCAACTGAGAGTTGTACCACTGCATGAAGTGTAAATCTGGTATATGGCAGAGAAGAAAATGTTCACCAAAAGGTAGCACCAACCTGAAAACCCATCCACATGAACAGCACTGGTAACTCGTATCCCTGACCAAGGTTATCCTGGGAAACATTCACTATCATCTATTTGCTAAACAAAGTTTTGCAATCATGCACATTTTAAACATATTAAACATACGTGCAGTTGGAGTAAAAAGATCTGTAAAAGAAGGGTAGGATGTACCAAGAACAGGAAGCCACAAGCTCAAAACCGAGTTTGGTTTTGGGGTTTTTTTTGCAATGTACTCCTCTCAGTAAGTAATTTTCTTTTCTTTGTATTCTTCACGTATAAGCTGATGAAAATAAAGCTTATGAACCTGTGTTTCAGAGTCATCATGCAGCCTAAATAACTGATGCTCAAGCAGTTCTTTAAACAATCCAAAGACTTCCTAAAAGTGTTCTGCATTTCCAAAGCAGAATATTTCAGAAGGATCCAAAATTAATTGAGATTTGATCTCCCTTTTCCAGCTTACCTATCTGCCTATACAGTATAAAGGCAATTTCCAAACTGAATATGAGGACAACACCAAGCTGTAAATCTGAAAAAATCTTATGGCAATAATTACTTCATTAAGCACTTTTCCCAGGTCTTGGGAAACATCCAGTGAGATTGAAGTTTCATGTAAAAATTAGGTAAGCCAATGTAATGAAAGATTCTGTTACATACACATCCCAAAATGGATTTGAATATGAATAAATTATCAGTAAGAAGTCATAACTCTATAAAATCCCTATGGAAACGTTTTCTTACCTAGTTCAGAAGGTGAACACCAAGCAGACTGGCATGGGCTCACATGGTGAAGAGAATTAAAAGCCATGCTGAAAAGTTGTCTTGCTTCTTGGGAATCATCCACACAGTGAAATTTGGAGGTTGTGTAAAGGGTATGTAAGAAAATGTAATGAAATGTAGTATAATGGATGACTCTATTACACGTTATAGGTTCTATATATGTTAAATGTGACAAGGGTCCCATTTACAGTGCAATGTGAACTTCCAGTTTCATATAGTAAGTCCAGACATATATGAGCAGCTGAGTACTGCAGAAAAACTCTATAAACAGGAGGAGCATACACTCCTACAGGAGTTACATTGTGTGCAATATGCTTTTATACCCAGTGCACATCAAGCAGGAAACACCTTCCCGTGCATTTTTGAGAGGTTGCAAGTACCCTTTCTCCCCTCAGGCTGCAGAGTTGTGTCTCTGGACTGCCTTCTCCCCTGGCAGGCATCACTCACAGACACCAATAAAATGGTGTTTTAGCAAGTTTGTGACAACTGCTGAGATACAGGAGACACATGACAGATTCTACATCCACCTGGTCCACATAGTTCCCACCTGAAACTGTATTCATTACTGCAAAGCAGAGCATCCAAACAAAAACATCGAACTTCATGTGAACAATTGCACACTAAATCAGAGTTTCTGTATTAGATATGCCACTGTGGACAGCCAGAAGACAAAAGCAGAATATTTCACTAGCGAGAGTCCACAAACAAATCAGTGGATCTGAAATGTTCCCCCACAACCTGCATCACCAGCATCTTACCTTATGCTGCTCCTCTTGGATGCACAAAAAAATCCTTTCAGCAGGTATCAGAGTGTCATCTAACTCAGCAGCCAAGTCCACAAAGTAGTTTCTTTGTGCTACTTATGACCACCATCCTGAAACATTTTTACACTTAGTTAAAGCTTGCCTCAAAACCTGGAGCTCTCCAAACTGAGAAAGACAGGTGTACTGAGAACAAGTCCCAAAGGGGTTTCTGCTAATTAGCATGGACACTTGCCACAGCACTCAGGGTATGGCGTTTGCCGAAGAATGAATACATCAGCCTAGAGTTAGTGAAAATAGAACTAAATTAACACTAGTATTTAGAACATTTCTCATGTAAACAACAAAACTACAGGATGAAGGAGTCACTTTGCTGCTTTGTTAATTCAGTGTTCCCTTTAATCATAGCTCAAAATCCATCTTGCTTTCCCCGTACCTTTGTGGATTGCACAAGCACTACACACTTTAACCATGGCACTGCATTTATTGTTAATTCAGTGTTCCCCTTTAATCATAGTTCAAAATCCATCTTGCTTTCCCCGTACCTTTGTGGATTGCACAAGCACTACACACTTTAACCATGGCACTGCATTTATTTTCTATGTTACAGCAGCAGTACCTTATTGCCTGATATTCTTGTAAAAGATAATTTTCTGTTATCTATATAACTAACCTCAATATGGATAGAGAGAACTAAAAAGAACAGAAAGAAAAGTATCAGATTACTAGAAGTTAAAAAACAATAAACAAACAAAAACCTTACCAGTTTAAGTCCTTTGCAACTAAAGCATTCTCAGACTCTACCAGACACGTTAGAAACACTTAAAAGAGCTTCCCAGATACCCAAGAATTCTAAATTTTCTCTCCTGCAAACTTAGCACTAAAGAAATGGAGCAGAAAAAGCTTGATATTACGCTTTCTAATCATTATTTTCTTACTTTAATATGAGGAACACTTACCCCACTAAGTTCTTACACATGAGCTTCTTGAGTTACTATTACCCATTTGAGTTTACTTCAAGGACTAAATCCAATATGCTGAGTCTGATTTCAGGTGTGAGCTCTTAACCTGCAATTAAGAGGATTAGGGTTGTACCTTCATCTCCATGGAACTTGCACAAAATCTCAGTGCATCTGGTTTCAGAGAACAATCTCAAACAGCCATGCTTGCCACTTGGTACAGGGATTCCTAATCACACTAAAACCAGATGGATGTGCTAGCTCCAGTCTTCCTGTTTTGACCTGGTAAGGTTGTCCAGCTGACTGAGACAGGAGAATGCCACAGTGCTATGGCCTCTGAGACAGAGGCATAGAAACAGTTTGTATTAAACAAACTGGGAAAATGTATTTGTTTAGCTGCTCCAACATGGAAAGAGATCCTCTTGCAATAACACAAATTTATCTAGTTTCAGATCAAGCAACTCTTCATTTCTGTATCAGGCTCTTTTGAGGGAAATCAGGACACTCACTTGGGGTACCACCACTTGACCACGTGCTTTCCTCAGGTGACTGTTTCCTGCAATTCATGTTTCCCTGGGCATAACCATTCAGCTTTGGCAGCTGTGGAGTTTCAGGCCTCATCTCTAGAACAGTACAAAATATCTAGGGCAGCTCAGTCCAATATATGCTGCCTCTTGTTGGAAGTTCCTCACTTTCCATCTTAGTACCTCAGGATGTGTTCAGCCATCTCTGTAGCCCCCGAGAAAGGCAAGAGGGCTGGGCTGGTCCAGGGTTCTGGGCAGCTCAGCTGCTGTGAGTCCACTCTGTTCTGCTTGGAAAGAGGCATCTCTTTGTGCTTTGGAGTACCCAAAATTAGAATACCAAGAGAAATGTGGAACCACCAGACAATAGTTAAATCCTGCTCTGCATGGAAATGTTCTCTATGGAGTAGCAGCAGAAAACACTGAAAGCAGATCATCTGAGAATAAAATTACTGTTGTGGTTCAATGCTTTCCTGGGAAATATTTAATTCCTGCATTCCAACAATGCAACCTAACTCAATCTCCAGTGAGAACTTTGTTTCTCCTGGCTTATAGGATTAACAAAAAACAGAGGAGAGCTCCTCCTCCATTTTGTGAGTGGAAAATTAAAACATGGCCAGTCAGAAGTATCAGAGGACTTTAAAGCACCACAGAGTATTTCAGTTCACCTGGAAAATCTATTTTAAGAAATAAAATAATTTACAACAGCATAAAAAAATACCCTCCCCTGAGGGAGTGACATGAATTACAGTTACAACATATCTATATCCAAATTTCAAGGAGCTCTGTAAGCAGGCATCTATATTTTCTGAGCTTTTGGATATATATCTTTGATCAGAGTTGTCTCTTTTCTTGTTTTGTGTTCCAATGCTCCTCTGAGGCTACTCATGTACCAGACTGGCTTGAAGTGGTACATCTGTTCCTTCATTATGCTCTGCTCAGGTCTTTAAATACCTGGAGCAAACCCCAGACTCCAGATTTACCTGCTATTTTAATATAGCTGAACTATCTTTTCTCTACTTGGCAGTCACTGTTATTGCACAGGCTGTATAGTTGAAGATCATAAATTTTTCTTTGTGCCCAATAAATGCATTCTTTCAGTAGGCTAATGCTCGTATCCTGCAATTATTCCAAACAGGTGGGCACTCTGACACTTGCCATTAGCCAGCCCACAACACACAAATGTATTGATCAAGGCAAAGATGTACTTCTGCCTTGTGCTAATCAATGTATCAGTTCTCCAAGGGTTTTTACAGTGTAATGAGCAGGAAATATATATACCACTGCTAAGTTTCTCTCTCTACAGGGAGCAACTGAGTGCACTTATAGAAGAGCTGATGTACTGATTCACAGTAAAGTGAAATGACATCTCCAAATAAAATTTTAATCTTAAGTATGTATGTAAAGTTTTGAGGAAGACTGATGGGCAAACTTGCAATGTTTGCAGAATTATAGGACTTAATATACAGCTAAGGAGCTCCTATGCAATTGTACCTTTTACTTTTGAGCTTTCCAAAGTTAACTAGAGTTCAACCTGCTTTCAGACACACACACACTCCCCACCCTGCCAAGGAAGCCAAATGATGCCACAGGAAGTGGGTTTTTAATGAGGAATTAGTAGTTCTTGTTCCCACCAAGCACGTTCTTGAGCTTTTAGCTTTCAGAGGTGATATTCTCAAACTCTGTATTAGTGGCTGATCTTTAATTTACATGCTTTGCCTTCAGTTTTGGTAGTGCAGCTCTGTGTTAATACTGTCAAGCAACAGTTACACATTGTCTGTTTATTTACCAAAATCAACAAGTCACTTCTCTGCACACAGCCATGAAACCAAAGCTTGCTGAAGACCGGCTATAATCACACTGCATTCAAATTTACATTTAAGATTGAAGACCTCTTATTCACATTAGATTTGTTAAGCCTCTCTCCACTGGTTCTTTCATTCAATGTCCACAGAATCACACAACTTATCTCCAGTCAGTGGTGTGATTTGTCACCTTCAGTAAAGTTTGATGTGCTGTTTCTGGAAAAGCAGCAGATAAAGGGCTGTAATAAGCTGTACTCAGGATTCTGAGTCAGTGCAAACCAGTGCTGACTCTGGGGGAGGTCATGAAGAGTGTCGAAGGTTACCTAAGGTTTAAGTAGCACATCAAAAAATGGCATAGAGGGAAAAAATCCGCTAAGAACTTTTATTTACAGTGAACCAGTTAACCTGAAATAGATGATAAAAAGTATACTACAAGTGATCCCTGCAGTTTTTACTGTAGTCTCATAGTTATATTCTGCTCATAATGACAGGATGGGAATTCAATAACTCTCTTTTTGTCTGGATCTCAAAGTCTATACACCAAATACGTTTATTTGGCTTTTAAGTATCTCTTGAACCAATGGTAACCAGACCAGACATTTTTATAAAGCCTTCTGATACCTGCATGCTTACACCAGTTCTATGTAAAAATATAACAACACTATCGCTAGCTGACCCATTTCTCATTGCCTTCTCTTTTCAGGGGGCAAAACTCCTTCTGAGAGGCACAAAAGGAACCTAGGAATTCTTAATCTCAAAACTGAATGTGTAATCCACCAGCACAGCATGAGTCATATATTTGAATGCCCAGTGTACACAGGCATAAGTGTACAACTGCAAGCAGTTAATGAGTTTACTCTTTAAATGGAGGAAGTCGGCAGCTAATCTGAGGGCCTGGGGTTCAAACGCTACCCCATGACCCAACTTAAATTATTGTTTTATTAAGCAAAGACTTAAACATGATTGATATAGAGTAAGCTATTTAATCTGCCATTATAGAATGATTAACATTCATCCATCTGTTCTATAATCAAAGATGTTAATAAAGTTATGAAGATAATAGTATAACAAGTGTTTTTGCTAATCCTAAATTGTTGGGATAGTTCTCATCTGGGAGCAGTGAGGGACACAGCAGGGGTAAGAGTCCATCTCTATTAGGAGCGATTAGTACAACTTTAAGCTATAATTGCTTGGATACATTCACACAGGAGACTGCTACCCAGCCATTAAATATCCTTAAGAGGATGATCTTTTGTACCAAAAGGTCCAGCAGTTTTTCTGACTTTCTGACAGTTGGGAAGTTTATCTCCACTGAGTGCCTAAAGGGTGACTCAGATATACAAAACGCTTCAGAGGTGGCTGACAATTAAAAAAAAAAAAAAGGGAGAGAGAGAGAGAGGGAGAAGTTGATACATCATCTTTCCAAGCATATTTCTCTAAGGGGATGCCCAGCAGTTACGTGGCATGAAGGCATGAAGGTTTTACTGAGCTGAAGGCACCTTGTGCAGCCTACTGTCTCCATAATCACCCTGGAGAATCAAGAGCAGCCCCGGCTGTTTGGCATTGCCACGGGCAAATCAGCTAGCACGAAACCTGTGGAAAACATGTGACATCCCTGGGGAATGCCTTCCTCCCTTGAGTCTGAAAACCATGGTGTGCAGTCACAGCATGCCATTGTTGGGTGCCTGCCAGGAAGAGCTCCAGGCAGGAAAGATCTGATAGTTCATGGGTATCTATTGATAACGCAACGAAAGAGTGACACCTCATCCCTTCCACAGGGCTTGTGCACTCTCTTCCTCAATCGTGTCATGTTTGCAGCTAGTTTGCCTAAACATTCATGAAAAGTATGCTGAAGTCTAGAACTCAGGAAAAACTTATTTTCTCTATTTGCACAGATATGCAAATAGAGGATTCAAAAGGTAAAACTGATACTTCAAGATATCGAGAACTGCATTTGCAAGACTGTGAGTTTGCAGAAAGTTATCAACACAATGTACAGACAAAAGTCTTGATAATCTTTCCTGATACTGAATTTAATGGCCAGTTTTGATTTCTGAGAAGAGCTAAAGGTGCTCCCAAAGGTGCTATTCCAATTTAACCAAACTTTCAAATGAAGAAAACACCACTCAGAGAGCTTTGAAGCCATAAATAATCACGTCTTTGTGAGTGATCCACATTAACAATAATATTCCACACATTCTGTTTTCCTTAAAACTTGGGATTCTGATTACCTGGATGGACCTTCCTCTCATTTTCCATTTAAAATTTAAATTGTCCTGAATTAGTATTTTTCTATTTGGCATAATTTTTTAAAATGGAATCTTCATTCTCTCTGGTTTGTTTTTGTTTTTTTTTTTTTTTTTTTTTTTTTTTTT
>VWZU01006789.1:1286443-1299348 GCA_013397095.1 Sterrhoptilus dennistouni
TTTTTTGTTTTTGTTTTTTTTTGCTATATGCAAAGCTGGAATCATGTATCTTCCTCAGCTTTATTTTTAGTAGGCTAGACACACCTTGTACACCTGGAATACACCCATATTCTGAAATACAACACACAGAAACATGGAGGGAGCCCTGAACATTTAGATCTTCACTACATCTGTTGCATTGGTGGCTTGAACTTGTACATGATGACTGATTAAAGGGTACCTTCACTTGATCTGATGTTTCTAATGGAATTCCAGATTACATCTAGAGTTCTTTTTAATGTTGCATTTAGTTTGATTTCAAACTTTTATTTCCCTAAGTTCTGGCTATATAATAGTCCACACATGTTCCAAACCATCAACGCTTTCAAAATTTGCATCATCTGCAGGGATGCAAATTAAAACATCTATTTTGCATCAAGGTAGTCATAAATACATTCTTTTCAGCCCTTTATATTTGATCAGCCTTTGAACCAATACCCTCTTTCCAAGAACTTTCCCTTTCAGCTCAACTAAATAGCTACTCTTTAGCCAGTTTCTTGTTTGTCTTATTTTTTTTTCAATGCCTTATTGACATTTCTGAGACACTTCACTAAAACATTAGCTCAGTTGCTGCTTCTATACCTTTTACTCATAGTACCACATTCTACTTCCCAGGCTTTTTACCTTCAGGGTTCTCAACTTTTCGTAAGACTGCTTCTTATGTATTAACAACCAGAACTGAAGGAGAGTGAAAGGACAGCAAAAGCACGATCATCTAGGAAAAAGGAAAAAAAAAGGAAATATTTATTATTTCTTCAAAATTCTGAAAGTTCTTAGAACTTAACTCCAATAAAAATGCTCAAAGTAGAGTGTAGAAATCAAGAATAATAATTAAGATATGAAATTAAGACATTTAAAATAGAAATATTAAATCTAGAGTCATCTAGAAATTTCTCCAGTGCCTTTCCAAGATTGCTGCCCTCTGTTCATGTCCTTATAGGCTTTAATGAGTTTCAGACTTTTTATTCAGTGTTCCTAAGGAAGAACTGAAGAGAAGCTGAGCCAGAACTACAGTTAGTTTTTGACATCTTATTTACTCAATAGTGAGATAACTTTCAAAGATAAAATATCTGGTTTAGTTTTCCTTCTGAATAAGTAAGCTTGGTAGGTTTTTTCCTACTTACCTCCTTTCCTGTTTGCAAGCTGCATCTATTACTGCCACGATGAAGGTTTATCTTGTGGGCAGAGAATCAGCGTTCATGTGTTTACCTACAAAGGGAAATAAAGGGGAATTGCCTTTCTATCTTTTTCCACCAACTGTGGAATCAGCAAATAAGCCTTACTTTATTTTATCAAAAAGTCAAATATATTTAGAATTCTATCCTCACTTTAGTTTAAATTTTAAGTCCCTTACTCTGGTAACTGTTTTGTTATATTTGGAAAGCATCTCTAAGATGCAGGTTCTTGATACAACTGTAAAAATTAAGCCTTTCTATTTGTAAACAAGTAAAACCAAATAACTGCAATATAAGCAAAATATCTGTCTCTTTCTCCTGCCCTACAAATAGCAAGTGCTCAGATCTGCATATGTATCAAAGAAACAAACATCCATGGATTTAAGTGAATGCAATAGAGAGGGTCATATAACACCTAGTTCAGATTAAACAAAAATGCTTCTGTGGTACAGTGTTGTTTCTACTGCTTTGACTGCTGTAGAGAAAACAGTTGTTTAAGAGGAAAAGGTGCTATATTCCATAAAACCGGAAAGCCTTCCGACCCTGCCTTTGCAAGCAGGTGGTTCAATCACTAGGTCTATACACAAAATCTGCCATGAATTGTCTCTGTGGTTAGATGTAGTTGTTTCAGCAAAATGAAGATTTGTGACACACTACATCAGGTCCAGCTTAAACCCTGTATCTCCTAGTAGAAACAGTCTGATACAGGAGTGTAGCCTGCATTCTGGATCATCATTGCTAAAGCTTTCTGAAGGTCTTATCCATTTGCCTCATTGCAAAAATCATCAAATGTCAAGTGTTCTCTGTGTCTCTGTGCACTGAGATACAGTCTGGATTAGAGCCTGAATCCAGAAGATGATAAGTAGTCTCATTGCTGCTCTGTTTAGACAGTGTGAGATTGAGACCTTTTGTTTCAGCCCTTCCATAAAACACAGAAATAAATGGAGCAGTTTATTCTGCAAAGATCCTTGAATTACCAGAGCTTTCTGCATCATCCCTGGGGTAAGTGTCACACCTACTCCCTGCAGTAATGTTCCAGTCTTAAAGATTTGGGCTGAGCTGGAGCAGTTAAGACTCACAGTCCTTTTCAGTGTTTGTGAGTCAGCCAAGGTGGCAACTTGATACCTTTTCTAAAAAGCCAACTGGCCAGGTACAATGCCTATATACTGACAAATCAGAATACTGTGGCCTCCTACAGATGAAATCACACTCTTAACAGTGATCAGAAGCATATGATTAATTGTAAGCTTGAAGTTTACAAAACAGTCAATGGTAGGTATTGGTAGTATTCAACCTCTTCCCAGTTCTTCATCTTTCAGCAGAAAAACTTCCCATTGCAGTGCATCACAATATGGGAAACAAATATAATCCCTCTATCAACAGAGCTGTATAAACACATCAGAACCACTCTGAACAGGAAAAATTGCTAAACAGCTCACATTATAAAAACTAAATATCGGACCAAAACACTGAATGCTTTGCAGAGTTTTCACTTCATTTTACGAAAGAGATTAACTGGATTCAAGGTGGGCTTGCAGACAGCCTATTGTAAATTGGACCAGAAATCATCAGCCTCCTACAGTCTGAATTTGACCCCATTATATTAAACAAAGAGCCTTGAGAAATAATTGAGCCGGGAGCTGCACAACAGCCTAAACCCCTGCTGGCTGACAGTGTCCAGCAGAGAACAAATGAACCCACTACTAATGGTAGTCAACAGCTTCTTCAGAAGACTGAACTTATCAGCCTCTAAAGAAAAAACATTACTCTGCATAGTCCTTAAACAACCAACATGATGGAGAAAACTGGCCAAATTCTCAGCTCCTGTAGATTGCTAAAGCTCTTCTGAAATCAAAAGACCATTGAGAATTTAGATTATGACCTTGTCAACTTCCCTTACCAAAATGAGTACGTGAAAAGAGTAACAAACAAGCTCCAACATTATTCTGTGTGTAGGACCTCACATTGGCATTACAAATGGAAGGATCTCTCAGCAGTCTGGGTGCAATGACAGAGTCCCCAGAAGCACTGATGCACGATTATCATATGTTATCATGTACATGGGTTGACTGAACAGGTGTGCTCCTCCCCAGGTGAACATGTAGGTCTCTAATGTGCCAATAGCTCATCAGAAAACACTGTCGCAGGCTCTGAAGTTAGCTCTTCCCCAGTGATGGCAGCTGTTGGAGAGATAGAGGTACGATCAGTTTTTTTCACTCCTGCATTTTTAACATAGTTGAGCATTAAGTAGTTCCTGTTCTAGAATAAATAGTGTAGATCCACTGCTATGTGCTTTAGAGGCATAATAAGGAGTACTGTGAATCTACAAATGTAAAAGTCTTGGTGACTTTCTGGCAATGGTCACTGCTATCAACTATGGTTGGTGACATTGATGCTGCAAGTTAATGAAATAAAAAACAAGCTTCCTACCTAAATTAGCTGGAATACAAAGTCCAGCTGTTATGTGGAAAAAAGAGAATCAAATAAGCCATACTCCACTTAAGCTCCCCAGCACACTATGATTTCTCTCTGAACCTGCCACATCTTAAAAAAATGCTTCCAAAATGCTTGCAGAAGCCAAAAGAGTGGTTAATTAGACCAGAACCTGAAGGTCCTTCCCCAAGCCAGGCCTGACCTGCTCCTCACATGGTGCTCAAGCAGCTTCCCCTGGGGCAGGACAGACACAGACCCTGGGTGACCCTCCTCTCTGCTGAGCTCTTGGCTACAGACAGGGCAAACCCTTCTGTCTGGTCAGATACAGTGCTGGGGAGGAGGTCCTCCCTTCCCACCTGGGGCAGTTTCAAGACTCACTCCTTCCTCCGCAGAGGAAGTGAGCTGTCTGCAGGGCATGATTTTTACAGGTTTTATACTGGGGAAGAGGGTGACCAGCACAAAAACCTTAGTTAATTGTCAAAAAGAACTTGTATTTGCAGGGAGTGTCTTGCATTTTGTGGGAAACTTGGTTTATATTTAAAGTCTCACAGTGAACATTTTTTACTTGACAAATTGATTAGTTAAGGTCTTCTCAGGTTCTTCCAAATGCCCTTCTGAGTACTGGAACTTGTGGTGAAGGTCTGAATCTCAGCACAGTCTGATGCAGAGACAGTGCATCATCTGCAGCATGTATACAGGGTACACTGGTAATTCTGGTGCCACACACAAGGTCAGTCTGATTAGAACTCTTTTGCCATATTCTGTGGTTTGTCTTTTTTCCTGCAACTGATCAGAGAATTTCAGAATTAATTACATCTCTTGATATACTTAGACAGTTTGTGGAATAAGTGGTAAGATGTTAGAGATACTGAACTTGTTCGCTTGATTTCATCCCTGTAACCTGAGCTCCAATTTAACACTGTACTTCTACCCTCTTGAAGATTAATTACTGCATGAGTTAGCAAGTCATTTCACCAGCTTTCATTTGTGAAGAGTGTAAGTCAGTAGAAATGTAATTCAGGTATTACCCTGGCTTTGTACATGACCGGTGAAAATTCAAAGATTTAGCAGTTAAATATATTTAACACTACAACACTCTTCTCTTGAAGCCAACTCTAGGGCCAACTCAAGCATGGTTACAGGTGAAGGAATATGACTAACATTTAAATTCTACTTTCAGTTCTCTCAGTACAGACAAACTAAGCTACAGTTTCCAGTATCAGAGGAGTTTTTAGGATTTACACTCATGTTAATGAAAAGAGAGTAATACTTTAGATTTTAATTTTTTCAAAGCATATCACAACTTTGTGGAAATAACAGCCTTAACATTGGCAGGACTGTCATAGGACTGATTTTATAGTTATAGCATGTGACTGTCATGTTTCTGCTGGTTCTGCAGCTCTGAGCTCCAGGGTCCCAAGGGATCCTGTTCACAGATACCTCTGCTCTGGACCCTTCATCTGTCTAAATAAGATGAGGTAAACAGAGAACTTAGTGGGACTCCAAGTTCTTAGAGCTCTGCCATGAGGACGGTCCAGCACAGGGGACCAGCTGGCATCAGGTTTGTGTTTGTGCCAGAAATCCAATTCTGGTCGCAAAAAAAGCTGAACAGCTTGAAAATATAACAAGGTAGAGACATAGGAAAGCAAAGGGGTACAGACAGACTCTTCAGTTTAAGAATGACACATTCAAGAAGCTTTAGGGTTTTTGACAGTAATTTCTTTTGAAAGTTTGTGACCAAAATAATATTAATTCTCATTTTTCAGGCACGCAGAGAAGTATATTTTCTCATCAAAATGAAATTGATTAATCTCCATCCATTTTCAGAACTCCATAATAGGTGCAAATCTACCCTTAAACACAGCTGAGGCTTTAGATTGTCTTGATTAATGTATTGAAGTCCAGCAAACTCAAGCACTAGCCACATAGAGAAAGGTTCAGGAAAATGTTAAATGCAAGTCCAGGTAAATCTAAGTCTGCATTGCAGCTTCCACAAAGGTCCTTTCCTTACTTCCAAGAGCAGAGGTAGCTTTGTAGACAACCACTCCCGGTAATCTTGACACTCGTCACAGTTACACCTCATAGAACAAAAAGTCCTCCAAACCTATGCTTCCTGATGTGCAGAAACCCACCTCAGTACTAGTGGGCACTTGTTTTGCCAAGGAAACACTTACCCCTCCCTAGGATCACTGTAGTTCTTACATTACTGTCAATATTGTCATTGCTTCTTGCAATGCCTGCTAACCCGGTTGTTCTGCTAATGGCACCAAGATTCCCACCCTCAGTATCTGACACACAGCATTTACATAGTCTGTGTACAACACAGATGCCAGTTATTCTCTCCTAGAAGGCCTTGTCCCAGGAGAGCCAAAGATGGCTTCTCAATTTATACATTCAGGGTTAATGGATTTTTCCAAGGGATTGTTACCCCCAGGATTCAATCTCTGCATTGTTTCTCCATACAGCTTTAAAATGACTGCTCACAGCACCATTAAGAACCCATAGCAGTTGCTTCCAGGAATACCATGACTAGTATTTGTTTTCTTAAGGTTCCTTTAGGTTCCTTCAGTTACACACCCTAGAAATGCATCTAAGCACAAGCATTGCTGTCTGCTTTAGCAGGGCACCAGGTTGTCTGTTACAGAAAACATGCAACAAGTCTTGCATTAATTCAAACGTCCATCCCTTATCTTGACATCTGAAAATGGCACCTTCTGGCAGCTTCCCCTTTGGTATTGTCTTTATTTTAAGGATGATGTATGTGGCAATTTTGCTTTATCTGCTAAGACCACCAGCAAAGTGACAAACCTGTTTTTTTCATTGGCAGTGTTTTTGATAAGTCATTTGGGCTGCTTTAGTGCATGGTAATATGCTGTCTAAAAAATCCAATGCATGTTTAAATTAAAAAGAGGATGTATGATTTGTGCTGCCTGCACGCATTTGCAAATATTTGTGAATTTTCTATATTGCTGCAAAGTGTTTTCAAATTTTAATGTTTTATCATATAGTCGAAACAAACTTTATCCTAGTCTATTACATCTAACATCTTGAGTAATATACCAAATATCTAGCATTACATAGTTTTTACATATCTAAAAATGAATGGTTTGACTATCAGTTCAGCAAGATCTGTCCTGCAAAGTTATTTTTAGTTGTGATGGGAATCCTGAAAGGACCTTCTTCTAAAACTAATGATAAATCTTTGTTAGAAATTTCCTAATCTGAATAACCCATTCAGAAATTCATTATAAGTAGAATAATAGTTTTTTCTTCTTTCTATAAAACCATTAGAAAGAAATGGTCATTAATCTACTAAGAAGTTTTCTTATTTCTCATACCATAAAACATAGGGTTTCCAAAGCCTCTTCGAAAGGTCTGGCTCTACACCTTAAAGTACTCAGTAGCAATGGTAATTGAGAGGTTTCAGAGACAAAGGAGAAAATTACTTATAAAATATAAACCATATTATATGCAATCTAGGAATAAGCAAGCAGTAGAAGGTGTTCACTCTGTTCTCACCTTGAAGGAGCCAGTGGTTCAGAGCAGCTGCTTTGGCTGCCTTTGTTTGTCACATTGAAGAGGAAGAGCAGGAAAGCAGCAGCTCTGAGCTTCTCCTCCCCGGGGTAAGAGGTGGAGGCTAATTAGGCAACCTTGCTAGTGAGTGGCTACACTGGAATAGCTAAAAAAGGGTGTCTGTAATTTTTTACTGTCTTAATGCACCTTCTTATTTCATCTTTTCTAACATCTGCCTGTTTCTGTAAATCTATGCTTTCAAATGAAAAAGAAATCCTACAACATAAAATCTCATCTAGTGTTGAAACAGATAAAGTATTTGATGTTCCCAGCGTTGATATCCTTAACACTGGGGTACAAAGCTTCTTCCTCAGTATCCAACACCCTAGTGTATTCCCTCAAAGTGTTAAGAGATGAGAAGACTAATATATCTTTTCCCCTGAATGATATAGCCCAGTTTACGAGCTGGAAACATGTCAAAAGAAGCTTTTAGCTGCTGTCATCACACATTGTTATCCCATATGATCTCCCTCCTGGTCTGCAGTATCCCCCTTGAACTAAGGCAGAGAAGACAATTACAATTCTTTATTTTCCTCAAGAAAAAAAATAGAAAACCACAGTCCAGTACTATGTTCTTGCCCCTCCCCAGCCTGGCAGCTCCTTTGCTCTTGATTTGGTGCCAGATTAACTAATGACACTTTTTCCCCCAGGCTAAGAGGATCCACATAGTTTCAGCCAAGGGTCTTGTCTGATCTTTCTTACAACAACACAGTTGTTACAGGGGCCAAAGCAAAAATCAGTGTTTGTTCACCGTAGTCACCATATTAAATTGTTCGTGGTTTTTTGTCCATGGTTTCATCCTTCATCCTTCAGTCCTCAGCAGCTGGCAGAGCTTACCTTTCTGAGATTGTTCTGATGTTTTCTTACAGCATTTTTCACTTAAATTTATAAGCAAACAGACACTACTTACAGCCTTGACTTTTGAAGACCAGTAGCTTCCAATCAGCCAGAAAAATAATCTTGACTGATCTTTATTTTTTGTCTTCTCATTCCAGTAAAGAAATGAAAAAAAGTGAAATATCTGAAATTTCTAAAAAATGGAAATTCTGGCTCTCCACTGACACTCTAAATGGTGTTGAGATTCACCTTCCTTTCAGCAAAGTGGCTTTTGATTTTTGTTTAAGTGTCTCACTTTGTGTCATTTTGTGTCACAAGCTGAAAATAATAATAATTAGAAGACATCTGTATTGGGCATCTCCACACCTGTCTTTTTGGGAAGTTCATATTTTGATATGGATCCAAACTTTGCACCTGAGGCCCACAGCTAGCAAATGTGAGCAGGTTTTAAAAAAAACCAGCGCCGCGACAATGAGCATCAAATTAGATTGTCCTGGAAATTGTAGCAGTGATGACTTCAGCTTGTTTAAAGGTGTGAGGTTCTCAAGCACAGACAAAAGCCAAGGCTGGAGGAAGTCATCCAGCCTTGCTAGAGCTGAGTGAAGGCAGGGGTCCCAGTCCTGGAGCTGAGATCATTGGGAAAGCTGACTTTCCTAATGCTGTTACTCCCCTGCCTGCCTACGAATCTGACACAGAGGTGAGGTGACAGCCAAGTCGCCCAGCACAGTAAGAGCAGAGGCCAGAGAGAGATGTAGAGAGGGCTGCAAAGGCTGTGAACAGCAGAATGATGTGAGCTGGGTGGGAGCCCCATCCCACCCCAGCAGACACTACAGGCACCATTCTGAAAAACTGGAACCACATTACAGGATACACCCTGCAAATAGCTGCACTGTTCAGTCCTTCAGGCAAAGAGCCCATTTCCCCACGTTTCAGGCTCAATTCATCTAAATGTGGGAGGAAGTTCTTGCCATAAGGACTGCCTAATGCTAGCATGGGAGCACTGGGCTTGTGTAGGAGAAGGGCTCCAGGACTCCTCCTTACAAGGCCATTACTGTCTGCATGGGATATGTCTCTAGCTGATGATGGCTCAGAAACATTTGTATTTTAATAAGGAAAGGACTACACAAGTTGGCACAGTGGGAGTTTTACCTGAAGTCTGAGAGACTGAAGGTCCTCAGAGCACAGGGTGTGCTCTGCCCCACAGCCAAAGCTCAGGGGAGCTAAGCTGCTCAGCAGTTAACAGGTACAGTTGGGAAGGCTCTTAGGCACCGTTTTTTGGCAAACAAATACATCCCCCCCACCCCCTTCCACTTGGGCACTACCGCGCATGGTTGCTTTTATTATGGTTCTGTCACTTCACACAGTCCAGCTTTACTTCAATAATAAAAATATAGAAATATAATTAGCATCTTTGTTTCAAGGCACTGAGTTTTTAAATTACCATGTGTGACAACTGTTATGGCAGTGAAATCGTTAAAATCATGTAAATACTTAAACCATGTAGGCCTGGGAGATTATAGTTTCATTAGAGAAAAGGCTATAAAGTTAGACCTAGGTAATTACCTTTCCCATTAATGCTCAAAAATTCTTTGCTCCACTGAGAAGTGATTGTGGTGCATCATGCCTTCTGTGCTTTTACATTCAAACTGCAGGAGCTTTTATTTCATCAGCACAAACTGCAAGGAAACAGCGGCAGCCTTCCAGGTGTACTTTGCAAATTGGGGTTTAAATGTGGAACACATCAAATTAAAATTCAATATTAATTATTTTGTCTTGCTAGGAGCCTGAGTAGTTTAAAGCAGCAAGGGTAATTGTCTAACTCATTGTATGTGTCTACAGCGAACTTAATCATTATGTCAGCTTCCTAATAAAAGGTTATTATAGAAACAAAGATCCCAATTTTACATATGGTAGGCAAGGGAGAATTCGAAGAGCTAGTCTCCAAGGTAGACTTGAGGTTCTTGACAAATGATGCCCATGCTGTGATCAGATACTTAACAAGAAATCTCGTTATTAACTAGGCCTGTACAGATAATTAGCACTTGAGCTTCAAATTTTAAATCTGGCTTGAGATGTATAATTTATCAAAAGCTCTAGCTCACTGTCAAAGTCCTATAATAAGGCAATGTTATTGATGAATTAAGATTAAGAGCAGATTGAAGAGAAAATTAGGCCACTGGTTAGTCTGAAACGTCTGATTTCAATATTTGCAGTACTAATTTGGTATTATTTTGGTAAATGGATGTGGTCCCCAAGTGCTACACAGTATAAAAGAATAAACTGTAAGTCATTATTCTAACAAAAAAGTATTGTTTACTGTATGCTGAATTTTGCAGCACTAGCAGTCTGCTTAATAAGCTTCTTTACAGGATAAGTGTACCTGTTTTTATTGAATTAATTTATTATAACACATAGAGAATGCTGGGCTTTTATTCAGGTTTAAAAAATGCTTCTTTACGTTAAAGATTACATTACATTAGACTAACGATGATTGTGTATGCCAATCCTAGGTTCGCTGTTTCATTTACATATTTGAATTTTCTTTGAAGCATTCTTCACTTCAGAATGCAGATAAGTAGCGTTTCATATATTCAAGCTACATAAAAAGAGCAATCTTTTTTTAATGATCGCCGGTAGCAATTCATTGCAAGTGGTTCCAAGGAAAAAAATGAAAGCGTGAGTGTATGTAATCTATCTACAGTAAACTGCAGCTGCAGAGGTGTTAGATACACATTCATGACCCTTAGCGTACTAAATCTTTCTGATACACATAATGAAACAACATTTAGGGCAATATCTGATATCCAGAATTATGTTGGGTAAAATGTAAGGTTGGGACAAGTTCTGTTTGCTTTTCTCAGGGTTTAATTCCTAGCCGAGGCACATGGATCATATCAAAAAAGTGCTGGTTTGCTGTATATCCTATCAAATATTTCTCAAATGCAACCGTGTATCATTGTATATATTTTATACATCACATGAGTATCCTCTAACAAAATAATAATGTCAGTCACTGCCTGTTTCCAGGAAACGTTGCACTGACAATCCCCTGCAACCCGTTATTGGCAAGCAGCTCCTTTCCTCTCAGTTTCCAGCTGTCCAGCGGGGTATGCCAAGTCACAGCAGGACCTGAGGAGTGTTTGTATTCAACTGTGGCACTGAGCTTTATGGAGATTTGCCTTGTATATTGTGCACTTGCAGACAAGCGGGATTTCCAGGACCCAGCGGGGGCTCCCCGGTGTTTATGCTGAGGTGGTTTGCTGGTTGGCAAATTGCTTTGGGCCAGAAATGTGTGACAGAAGAAAATGTATTGCATTAGCTTTTCTATCAATAACATCTTAACACTGACTTATAACACAATTGCTTTCATGCTGATCCAGCCTCCTAATTTTAATTTTAGGACTGATTGAATTTTGCAATCAGGCATCTTTGGCTATACTGGAAAGAAAAGCCTTTTCTTCCTTCCTTAGAAATAATATGCTACTAAAAATATAAACAACAAAAATATAAGCAACTTCTACCACTCTAATGTATCTTTGTCTAATACATATTTACACAAGTTTTAAAAAGTCTAATCTTTGATCTATACATTATAATAATTTTAAGAAGACTTAAAAGAATTTATTCTTTTAGCTGTTACTCAGCTGTACATACTGAAGTATCATTTTGCAGAACTGCTTGAGTCTTAATAGACTTGTAAGGGATCCAAAAAAGGAGGGCACTGAATTCTCAGCAGACAGAAATGCTAATATATACTTTTGTGTGTGTTTTCATTCAGTCATTTACATTTGTTACTCACGTATTATGGGCTGATCCTGATCTTGTTTATGCTGATGATACTTCTGAAATTTGAGATCAAGAGACTCACCCAACTGAACTAAGACCTATATAGGTGTAAGATGTAAATCTGAAGATCTTTAGGGATGATTAAAGATTAAAGTGATCAATAAGCTCCAGTTTAATGTTAGTCAGAAAAACAATTTAGGAAGTATTGTAGAACTTCAAATTACATTTTCAAGCATACTCAAAGATAAAAATATTTACATATTTCAGAATTTGGAAGGAAAAAAATAGCAAGTATATGCCAAACAGAAACATAGGGCTTGTCTCGAGACTGTGTCAATTTAGAACCTTGGAACTCCACAGATAAGGCTGCTTTCTAATAAGTTTACCTACACAATTGCCTGACTTTGAAGTCCTTTCACATGAAACATTCACACGGATTGTAAGGGGAGCTGCACACAAAAGTGGTGGTAGAATGTACGTTTCTGTACTTGATTATAGTCATATAGCAAATCTAATAGCAATATACCACTTTTCATGAATTGAGGTAGGAAATAACAGTGATCACTGAGTAAAAGAATGGAAATGTTTATAATATGACACCTGGCACCGTACACTGCCTCATTAAGAACAAATGAGTTTTGTATGCAGGTGGTTTGTACTGTTGTTCCTGCATCCCCTGTTTAAGTGATTTGGTGGCACTGATGTAAATGCCATTGGTGTATGAAGAGTAGCACATACGAGAACCGGGCTTGAGGATTCCGGCCGGCATAATTACAAACTGTTACTGCAGCGTGGCACAGGAAAGCAGGATTTTGCCAAGACAAATTTCTTCAGCTAGACCAGGCACACTCAATGCTATAGGTACTACTGTCATCCCAGTTATAAAATCGGGAGAGCTTGGCGATCGCTAGGAGAAAGGCAGAATTGCGCCTTTTCTGCGCTCCCCCAGCAGCTGTGGCACACGAAGCTGGCGTGAGGAGCTCAGGAGCACAGGGGGCACAGGAGGCAGGGGCCGCCGGGCGCGTGTCGGGCGGAGCGGAGCCCGTGTGAGGGGCAGCCCGG